>JANHAO010024892.1:0-11490 GCA_026873985.1 Saraca asoca
TACGAAAATCATGTGTGATAATAAGTCGGCTATTGCAATGGTAAAAAATCCAGTTTTCCATGGAAGAAGCAAGCATATTGGCATCTAGTATCATTATATTCGTGAATTAATAAAAAATGGTGAAATTGAACTAGAATTTTATAAATCTGAAGATCAAATTGCAGACATTCTGACAAAACCACTGAAGACGGATGCGTTTGAGAAACTGAAGATAATGTTTAGTGTTATTTCAAAATCAAATTTAAGGGAGACTGTTGAAAATAATCTAAATTAGATTTTGAAAATAAAAAAATGATAAATAAAGTTGATGTGTTAGGATAGAACTATAAGTCTTTTTTGTGAAAATAATGTTGATTTATTAGGATAAAATTGAAGAGTTTTTTCCTTATCTTACTAGGATATTTTGCCTATAAATATAGTTTGGTTCAAGTCTTGTAATGCATTCAAAGAGAGAAGAAGAGAAATAAGATAGCAAGCTTGAGAGTTTAGATAAAGAGTTCCTTTGTGTTTTGAGTTAAAGTCGTGATTAATAAATTTCTCTTTTCTCATATTCTCCTCCAAAATTTTTCTTTTTATTCTTTTGGTACCAACATTAATTTGCTATTGAAGATGGTTTGGTCTCTGTATGTTAGAATGATAATAAAGTTAAAATTTTGGGATGATATATACATATATATATATATATAAAGGGGTTTGTTTCTTACGTTGATTCATAAAATTAATGCTTCAAATTTTGTTATGTTGATTCAATTCTCAAGCAGTTTTAAGTTTACTGCTCTTTCGCTTACATTGCTTAAATTTCATATATATGGCCACTTTTGTACACGAATTCCAGCCACTATAGCTATTCTTTTTGCAGTTACAATTGCTATCGTCTAAACCTGCATTTCTGTAGGTGATTTTCATTATATTAAACACATCTAACTTCACATCCAGTAAAAAAAAAATCAAACAAAACAAAATCATTTTAACTTAGTCATTATATATAACACTTCCTAGGCATTAAAACTATCATCTCAATAAATCTTATACCTTTGAATATGGCTCCCAGAACTATATTTAAAGATGAAAGGTTTCTAAAAAATCTAAATATTAATCTACTCAAGGAAACAATATTTATTTATAGTTGTTTAAATTATTGATAGTGAACCTTTTATCAATGGCCATCCTCTCCTCCATTAATGTTGTTTCCATCCAACAAAATTTTGAAATCATGTTGATGATTTTTTACAATTGTTGTTGATGGAATTTTATAAAGATAGAAAAGTGACAGAGAAGGGAGGAAAGGATCGAGGGTAGGAGAAGTAGGGATTAAGAAAATGAGAGTTTAGGAGCACGACCTAGGGAAGGAGAACGTGATCCCAAGCGGAGCTTCTGCTCTGCGAACTAGGGGTGTAAAACGGACGGACCGGGGTGGACCGGACCAAAATTCGCACGGATCGAGCCTAAACGGGCTCGGTCTGTTTGGGCCCGTATTAAAATGGGCCCGTGAGTTGCCGGTCCGGTCCGATCCGTTTATAGTCCGGACCGGTCCGTTTTGTAAAGGAAATGAAAAAAATTATGTTTTAACCCCTAAACTTCTCATAATCTTTTACAAAGACCCATCCGAATAAAAATTTTTCAATTTAGTCCTTATAAATTTTTACTTTAGTCCCGGTCCGTTTTGGCCCGCGGACCGGTCCGTATTCGTGCGGATTTGGTCCGCTTGGACCGCGGTCCGTTGGACTTGGCCTGTTTAGGCCCATTTTTAAACGGGCCTAATTTTACTAAGTCCAACCCGCTCCAAGCCCGCGGACCGGTCCGCTTAGCCCGCGGGCCACTGGTCCATTTAACAAGCCTACTGCGAACTAGTAATTTGGATTTTGGGATTTGGGTGTGAAACAAATATTTGCTTGGATTTTTAAAATAATATTTATTTGAATAAATAATAAGATCACATATCAACCTTTGGATCATTTTAAGGATGACATCTAATCATTCTATTCTCTAAAGTGCTTTTGTCACTTAAAAGAATTCAAAATATTTTATCTTAATTATAATTATTGTTAACAAATTAAGAAAATAAATTATTATAAAATTGAAAATCACTTTCTTAGTTCCTTATCAAATGTCAAACTGCTTGACTAATCAAAGTCTTTATACACCTATGTTGTTTGGATGGGTTGTCGCAGACCAGCCCTTCAAGGTTTTGGTAAACCGACAAGGTCGTGATTTGGCACAGTCCAAAATACTTGGTAGAAAATATTTATTAAAATTGTGATTAGTGGAATAGTTCATTAAACTAATCAAACAATTTGAATTCAATAAAATAAGACATTTGAGATAAGGTTACAATCGAATAACCAATTCATAATTTTAAGAATAAAATCTAAAAATTTTGTAAGAAGGTAACATTAAAGAATGAAGATATAAAACTATTCGGAGTTACGGTCGAATATGAAGGACACTGATTGAATATCAAAAACCCTTGATCAATTGATCTAGATTATAATTAGTTATTAGGGTTATCAATAACAAAATGACTCTTCAACAACCTCATATAAGTCGAAATATTCAAAAATCATTCATGGATAACATGACTGCATCATCAATTACGAAATAAAAATTTTACTTATATCAATAATACATTATAAATATATGAATTTTTTTCATTTGTTTAGAAATACGATAAAATAATCAATGACTATATAAACTTACATATCTTCCTATTACATTTATTCTCACTATTTATATTATTTATATAAAAATTTTATTTTTAAAATTAATTTGAGCATCAAATTACACTGAAATGATCTATTGTATAGTACTTACTTTGTACCCTTTATGGATTGAATTATTATCATATACAATCCCTCTACATTCCTCTCTCTTGCCAAATCACATCAAAAATAGGAAAAGAATCCCATGAAGGCGGGCTGAATATGACACTTTACCAATTATAAGAACAGACAGATCTGCGGAATTAGTAAAGAATAGTCAGTAAATTGCTGTAGCGAGTTTCACGATAAAGTGTAACCAATAATTTAGGATGAGAGCAACGGCTCCTTGATTGACGATTTGATAATTGACCTTCATGGATTAATGTCAGCCTTCATTCACAGTTTTAGTCTCAATAATATTTAACTTCTTTTACCTACTGAAATAAATAAATAAATTATTTACACTTGAAAACTATAAATATGCCCCTATGTTGAGGACTTGATCCGATTTCAAACCTCCATGTTGGAACTGTTACCTCCTGTTGACATTTTTAGGTCACAAAATAATTTATTGTTGAAGATAATTTTAAGGTAAATTAACATGTAGTTCCCTTACTTTCAAACTTTTATTGAATTCGTATCTATATACTTTAACATTTTGAAATAAATTATTTATAGGTTTTAAAGTTTCTAATCAAGTATTTATTATCAATTTTTCATTTATTTTCATTAGTTTTTTTTAAGAAAAATACTTTAACCTCCCTTAAATTTTAATAAAATTATACATACTTCTTTTATAATTTTAAAACCTACACAAATCTTACTTAAAATATAAAAAAAAATATTATATTTAAATCTAAATTTAAGTTTTACATCAATGAAATAATGAGAAGAGATTATTATAGATTCAAATCAAATAATATAAGATATTTTAAGTATTTTGTGATAAAAATATATTTTAATTAAATTCAAATGATAAAAAAATATTATACTTATATTAAAATTTGATTTTTTTATTAATTATATTTTAGTCATTTGAAATTAATTAAAACATATATTTGATTAAAACTACTTAGAATATTCATATTGTTAAAATTGAACACTATGATCATATTTTATCACCATTTCTTGATAAAAATTTAAAATTGGATTTAAATATTGTATTTTTTTTATATTTTAAGAGAGATTTAATAGATTTTGAAAATTTAGATAAAAGATCTGTATAATTTTATTAAAACTTATAAGAAATCAAAATATTTTTCATTTTTTTATATGGTGGATAATGGATAGAAGTCTTACCAAATAATAACTTTTTCAAAATGAATCGTGGAATTGTTAAGTACATGTGAAAGTTAATAAGTTAAAGAATAACAATTCTTTTTCTTCAAATAACTTTCAAGATGTTTAAAGTTTAAAACTGAGACAATCCAAAATAATTTGTGGTCTTCGATCAACCTACTTAAGTCAATTAATTAGGTCTAGTTGAGGAACCAGTTGTAGTTAATTTGGCCCTAATAGATCGTCTAGATGCTTCAAGTCGGTCGATCATTAACCTATACACAAGACTTGACCAAAAGAGAACTCAGTGAACTGATTGCTTAACAAACACATGGCAAAATGCATAATTCAAGTATCTGTGAACAATGTGATTATCACAATTATTTAGTAAAGATTTTATTGATATTATCAATACACTGGAGACATGTGATAACACTCTGTTTATCCAAAAGCATGCTAATTGGCATGTTCGACACCTATATATATATATATATATATATTAGTAAGTATCTCTCTTTCAAATCATTTTTATTATACTATTAAAATTCTATTGAAATATTGACTTAATTATTGATACGTGCTTGGCATGCCACTTACATCTTGTGTAGCTAATTTGTTGTGTTTGCAAATCACCTTTTAGTTTCTTCGCGTTTCGCTAATCAGCCTCACTGAATAAAGAGTTCAAAATCTTTGGTTTGGTTTCCATTGTGGAACTACTGCGCCAGAAAGTTCACGTATCTCCTCCATTCTACTCTATAAGAATACAAAACACACAGGAAAATCTCTAATTTTCATCTAGAATTTAACTTTAAAATGGGTAAAAACAATAAATTTTGATATAAAATACCAACATAAAAATTTAAATGTCATATTTACAAATTAAATACAATTGGATAAAAAATTGACAATAAATATCCAATTAAAAATTTAAAAAATTTTAAAACTAAACAATTACAAATTTTTAAAATATAGATAGTCACTTAAAAAAGAAGTGAAAATATAAGGATACAAATTAATTTAACCTATTTTTAACTATTAACTTATCATATTATTTATTATTTAGTTTGATATATTATTAGTTATTTGATAATAAATCTAATTACAAAAATTCCAAAAATACATCTGAAGATTATTACTTACATAAATATACATAACAAAATATATTATTTTCATATGAAATTTATAACTAGCATCAATTGAAACTCCAATGAAATTGTATGGATTGAGTGAGGTAGGTAAACGTCATTATTCCATTTTACAAATAGTTATTATAGAATCAATCATTTATAATGACGCACAAGAGTGCAATTAGGAACGAGAACAGCTGGGTAAGTAGTAGTCTTTTCATTTGTTTATTCACCGAATAGAAGGGAATCTTTTTTCTTTGTAGATGAACTTTTCATTATTTTGTTGAAAAAAGGAGCCTATAAACCATAAGTTTGAATGGAAGAGCTTTCGTAGTCAGATTAGCCTGAGAAGGACTATCACCTTTTGTTTTTGGTCTCTTTTGTGTTTTTTTCCTTTTTAGGTTTTATCCCACAACTAATGCGTGATTCTTTCTGCCTGAGATGCGTAGAGGCAAACAGGGAATGTCCTTTTCATTCTGTTAGGGATCATGGACCTCACCGAGGCACGTGAGCCCATAATGCAAAAATGTAGATTCAGATGCGTAGCCAACTGGTTTCTTGAGGACCAAATCATATTCTCGTAAAGAGTGAAGCAATGTAAGTTCAGTCTTAGAAGCTTTGTTTTACTCAGAAACTCTGAAGAAAAGAGGAAAGCGTGTCATCAGTTTTCTGGCGACTAGAGTTAGGTACGGTTTTGGGAGTTTAGAAGACAATGTTGCTTTTTGTATGTGGCAAGCAAGAAGATGTTAATGGCTGAGTACAGATTGTCTTCCTTTCATCATTTGGCATACGTATTTGCTGCATTGGATTCCTTAGTAGCTTTCTTCCAACTACATTATAATAAGTTATTGTTGGAGGTTTCCACTTTAAGAAAGTAAAATAACTGTGTTACGCCAATCTTAACTTTGGGTCCCTCAGGCTTAGGTTATTAATTTGTTTGACTAATATAATTGCAAGTATTTCGCCACAAATAATTAGATAACTATATAGCTGGCCTGCATGTGGCATTATTACGTAAAATATCATGTCAAAATAAATATCACAAAAAAATTATTATTAATTAATAATAATATTATGGAAAAAGTTATTTATCAGAATCAACCATAAAATTTATAGTTCTCAAATTTTAATATTATTTTTGTTAAATTTAAATAACTCAAGGTTAACTTGAATTATCAAAAAATCCCAACATGAATGCATACATATAAAAGGTCTTCTAGGAGGCGAACTTTCTTGAAACCCTTTCGAGCGATGAAACCCTTTTGCACTGACTGCTTGCCCATCATTTGTAGCGACGATCGGTTGTCGTTAGCCGAGCCTCAATTTTCCATAGAATTTTCACTCTTTACATCCGGTCTTCTATAGTTGTGGGATACAGAATAGTTGGGTCTTCGACGGTATTGGCAATAATATTTAGGCATCCAACAAATAACAGTTTTTTTAAGTAGATTTTTTGGTTTGTATCTTGTTTTTTGCTGGTTTATTATAGTTGTTGGTGGCTGTGAAGACCCTTTCAAATATTTGGCTACATCCTCTGTTTTATTAACTCTATATCTTGTTTTTGGAACATGGTGAGGGGATACACATCTCTTAGGTTAAAGAAAGGTTTTTTTAGTGCAAGGTGATCACTCATTGACTATTAAGAAGGAATTTTATGAGGTTTTTGCTTAAAGAGAAATCTCTGAAGCAACCATTGCTTCCTAAGGTTGATCATGAAGACCGCATCATGCCTTCCACAAACAAAACTGCTATTTAGGAATTTTTTGGTGATGGTTGGCCATCTTTTACAGTTGCATTGCAAGAATTTAAAGATGACTATATTGAGGCATCTATATGTGCATTAGATAAGTCTTTTTTCATGGAAATTCTTAAGATAGTGATTGATAAAAAATCCAATACCAAGATTATTGATGCATCAGAATTCGAAGCTGCCAAGATATAGTTCATAGGAATGTTAAAAATTACAATAAAAAATTCATGATTTGGAAAACACTATAGAGGTTTATTAGAACGAGTTAATGATTTAAGATTGTTAAAATGCAATCTCACATCGGTTAGTTGTGGTGTAAAAATACTCTTTATAAGTGTTGAGCAATCCTCCTCGTTATAAGATACTTTTTAGGGATTGAAATTAGGCTCATATTTCTTAAGATAGTATTAGAATTTCATCCTTCTATTCCACTTGCAGTATGTTCATTCCTGCAAACTTCATAGTCCAGTTGTTCAGTCTTGGGCATGAGTGGGGTGTGTTAAAGTGTAATCCCACATCGATTAGTTGTAATATAAAAATATTCTTTAAAAGTGTTGAGTAATCCTCTTCCTTATAAGGTATCTTTTAGGGATTGGAGTTAGGCTCATATTTTTTAATAAAGATAACAACTAAATCAAATATTAGGTAAATATACATAGGATATAGAGAGCTTGATATAGGCCTACCAACTTTGAAAGAGGAAATCAAGTAACTAAAGTGTCATAAGTTCACTCCTAAGCAGTAAGTCAAGGACTTGACAAGTATTGTGGAAGATGCAATCTATTTTACTAAACTCGAACATCTTAATCATTAAAAGAAAAAACTACTTTTAGTACAATGATTTGGTGCAGTTATTCCTAATAGCCATCATAATTTTGTATTAGCTTTATTTAAAAAGGAGAAAAATATTCGAGTTTGCTTGAATTGTGGCCAAATGAGACAATAAAAGTCAAAGTATGAAGGATTAAAATGAATACTTTCCCCTATCAAATATTTTGAGATGTCCATTTTATTTTCAATCATCTACAAGACATTATTATGGTTGTCATCATGTTCAATCAGTCTCCCAATCTCATTTTACTTCATTCACTAAGACTTTCATGGATTTGGGAGATATCCCAAAGGAAAGCTTTAACAATCATATATATATGTCATAGTAACTAATAGACTTCGAACTCAATGAGCACTATACCAAGAACTTGTTAGAGCCCAACATATTCCACAACATGAATGATGCATGATAATGTCACAAGTAGAATTATTCTCCCAAATTTAATAAAAGAATGCACTACGACTTTCTTACATGAAAAATGATTCTTGCTTGACGAATCCATGAGAGTTAGCCCCGCTTTCACCTTAACTTTCAACAAGCAACAATCGAATTTTCCTTTCCATGTCTCCTCCAAAAAGAGTTAAGAAACATAAACTTGTTACAGTAAACCTAGATCAATCACCTGATACAGACTAGAACAATCACGATTGAAGTTTCATTATTAGAATTTTTTTCCTTTTGATTTTTATTTTTGTTTTTGATGTGGTGTTTTGTTATTTCAAGCTTCATGTCATCTTAGATCTTGTGTTGGTTCAAGTTTCTTATTGTCTTTTGGTTTGTCTCTTCTCTTATAATTATTTAATGTGTAACAGAAAAGAAAAAAAAAGGCTTAGTGTAAGATTCTATTTGTTTTGTTGGAAGATATCTTTCCTAGGAACCACTACAAAAAAACTCATGATTTCCGACGAATTTGTCCAAAGGAAAAATTCCAAAATTGAAAAGACCGTTAGTTATTAATCACAAAAATTCATTACAAATATTTAAAAAATCTATCAAAAATAAGTTTCATTAGAAACTTTATTGGAAAATGGACACAAATATTAAAAAAATATGCTTGCTTCTTTCAACAAAATTTCTAACAGAATTTATTGTACAATAGATTTTCAATAGAAAAGTTCAAAAACTTTTAAATGTCTGAACACACAATCTCCTGATTTATTTTCCATTTATTCTCCTTCCTCCGCTGCACCAAAGTTCTTTGTTGCTTTCACAATTTGATTTTTGCTTTTTGAAGATATTTTTCATAAATTTAAACTAATTAAATTATTCTTATTACTTTGTTTTATTTTCTTACCAATTGCTACGTTTTTTATGATTTAATTGATCTTTCTTATTTTGATGTATATAGTTTTGGAATTCAGTTTGTCTATAAGTTTTTTTGCTAGTTTTCTTGTTTAAAAACTGAAATTAGTATATATTTTTAATTATTAGCTAATTAATTATTGATAATTTTCTATGTTATAGGAGTTAATTTTTAATTATTAGTTGTACTTTCTTATATATTTATATAAGGATTCACTAATTATATATTTTGAATTATATTTAGGAATTATATATATATTTTGAATTAGATTGAGTATGATTAAATAGTTAGATAACATACTTAATAATGTTGTTGATATTACTTTGGGAATTACATATATTTTGAGTTAGAACCTATTTTTAAATTAGAAATTATATATTTTTTTATTTTATTAATTTTTAAAATTAGTAATTGTCTCATAGCTATTAATTATTAATTCTATTGTTGATTTGCATTTGATGAATGGAACTATTGAAATTAAAATTGTGTTGTTGGAAATATAAATGTAATTACTATTATGGAAATTGTCAAAAAAAAATTGGGAGTTAGGATGAAATGTTGACAAATTTTCCTAAAGTTTTTACATGTCTAAAAATATTTAGTAAGCAGGAAAAAACATGTATATAAATGAGGACATGTATAAAGATCTAACATATTTCAATATAAACTTTAAAAGATAAAATATGAAGATTTTAGAACACCATAGGTGGATGTATGACAAGCTTATTCTAGGACATGGTGGATAGAAGAAATATTTCTTAATAGGATGGAAGAATTTATCAATTTTGTAAAAGCTCAGCTAATTTATTTACATAATGTTTGGATAAGGTGTGTATGCTTCAACCATAAATGTAGAAAATTATTATCTTCTGATCAAGTTAAGGTTGATTTGTATAAATTTGGATTTAAATGTGATTACTGATGGTGAACTAATCATGGTGAGCAAAGACTTATAGAAAAAAGACTTATAGAAAAAAGGAAAGTCTTTTAGTGGTGTGACACGAGATTTGCATAGTGCAAGTAATAGGTATGAAAATATAATATTGGATGTTAGTTGGCCAAACGTTACAACTCACATAGAACGCAATGTAGAAGAACCTCCAAATATAGATGCGTAAAACTTTTATAAAATGTTAGAAGTTGTACATAAGTTATTATTGACAGGATGTATTAATCACTCAGAGTTGTCATTAGCAATAATGATGTTAAGCATATATCTGACTTCAAATTAACATAAAATTCCTTTGATTAATTTATGAAACTTATGATTAAGATACACCCGTTTGATAATTTTCTAATTATATGATGTATGATTATTTACAGATGACAGGCTATAGGGGTGGATTAGGAGGTAGAGGACAGCGATCCCAAGGATAAGGTTCCCCCTATGATTTCTCTAGTAGCAATTCACATGTGATGGCCAGTCAAGGTTGGCCAATTGTCATTCCTTATGACTACACTTTCATGCCTACATCTCAACCTATATCTAGTCAGATAGAGCCATCTACACAAGTGTTAATACAAATGCAGTTGCAACAACAACAATAGCAATCCCAAGATACACAGGGGACATTATCACAAGTGGCATCACCATCTTTAGGCACAATATTACCCCTGGACATCCTCCACTCGCTGTGGTACCTATACTTGGTCATAGGGAGACCATTATGCCTTACAAGAGAATGTATGTATTCTTGATTATGTCTAATATTCATTTTGACATGAACCTTATTTTTTAATTCCTTAGCTATGTTTATTTTTATTTATTCAAGTTCTACCCCAATTCATAAGCTAGTAAACACCATACACTACATAATCATAAGCAAGTATGAGAATGTATAGTCTACATAGAAGAATATTTCAAAGCCCATCCATAGGATACTATATGTGGAATTTAGAGTAAAGTTTCCATACTATTATAGGCATTTTTCTATTTTGCAAGATGGGTTAGCAAAGGCCCAATAGTGGACTAAATCCAAGAGAGAAAAGAGCTGAGCTCACTAGGTCGCTATCTGCACAAGCAATGGAACGAGGTAGAGTCTCAGCTCGCCAAGGGACAAGACCCGATTTGCATAGCCGACAGCTCACTTTACACGAACTCGCATTGCCAAAAGTGAGCTCATAAAGTTTGCCATCACTGATCGGAGGCCAGCGATGACCCCAGATAGTCCTAGTTCACGAACATTGCACCTCGCTCAACTAAGGGCTCGCTGAGGGAAATCATGAAATAACGACTCTCTCAGATTTAGTTTGTAGGATTGGTCTGTAGGAAGTAGTGCACAGAGCCCACCCATAGAAAGCAATCTTCATAAGTCAGCCACCAATCTGCAGAAGACATTTTGTAGTAGTCTAGACTATCTTGTACATTTATTTTGATATAACAGAAATATAAATCGTGTAATTACCATTATAACTCTTGGGTTTCATGGTAACAAGCACAGCGGAAATTTTAAAATTTGAAACCCAAGCCACGGATCCATGTGTAGAATATAAATCAGTTG
>JANHAO010024893.1:0-11511 GCA_026873985.1 Saraca asoca
TATATCTAAATGCACAGAATGTATAGTCTAGGATGCACTAGAACTCAATCAAATTGGTCTAGGGCACCCATCCAGACTAACAGCTGAACCATCAGATCATGGGTAATTGATAGGTTCCCAGATCCATTAGTGACATCACGTGCCTTATAAGCTGAAGGGACTTTTCTCTTCCCCCTTATTTTCCATTTGAAACTTGAAGCTCCTAAGCTCTCTCTACTTATTTCTTCCATTAACCACTGCAATTGCCTACTGTCATCTGGTACCACCGGCATTGTTTCAGTTCCCTGGTTGTCGCTTGGGCCCTACTCACCAAAAAGCATCCTCGTGCATAATCTCAAACTTTTTGCTTCAATTAGCCTCAGTAAGTCTTTCTCCATTTTGATATTTCTAGACTTCTCTATTCTATAGTTTGTGGTTTATCTGCCATTGTTTGAGAAATGAGAGCATTAGCCAGTTAAGGTTGATTGCCTATGAATTTTCTTTTTTACTTGATTTAGTTCATTTAAATGATTTTGTTAATAAACCCTAGGTTTTCTGGTTATCGTCTCAAGTCTAGCGTTTGCTATTTGGATTTTGTGATCTAATTATTGAGTTCTTGTCTATTGGAGTCTAGGTTGTAAATGGATCGCTCGGGGTGTTCATGGCCTATCGCAAAGGAAGTTATTAGCCTTAGTTTTTGGTAGGGTCTGCACATAATGACCTAACCAGTCTTTTTCCCTTGTGTAGATGGGCACAAGTCAAGGATGCTACCATCACCAAATTAGGGACGGAGATGACGAACCTAGCTCACCAACCTGAAGCATTGAGTTAGTGCGGCATCTTGGTGAAGCGATCTCAAGGAGTGGTGAGATTACTAGGGACTTTATCACTCGTCCTAACCCCGTTGGGGGCCAAAAGACCGCTATAGGTCTACGACCTTCAGATCGCCTTATGTTTAGCACACACGTTTCATCTATCCATTTCTATGAGCTTCAGACCGTAGTCCAGACATATCGGCTCCCTAAGGGATGCAGTCTCATGATACCTTCCCCGGATAACTACGCTCCTTATCTGCCCTGAAGGTTCATCACTATTAGTTTCTTGTATCTTGTTGCTGGACTCAAGTTTTCGATACACCTTTTTATCATCAACTTTCTGAACAAAGTGAGACTTAGCCCGACTCAGCTCACCCCAAACTCTTTTACCCAACTCATCTCTCTAGCATTGATTCATTTAGGCAACGATCTTCCACTGCCATCGGCTGAGGTTCTGTGCTACTTGTATAGCTTTAGGTGTGCGAGCACATTAAACAGGCTTTATTACCTCACAACTCGCCCAATGGTGCACAAGAAGATCCTGTCACAAGGAGACACTAAAAGGAAGTCTAATGTAGGGCATTATAAAACTCGTTGGTTTTACATCTTGTGCCCCTTTCCTATGTGATCTCAAAAATTTTAGATTAGTCATTACTTCTGGTAAGCAAACTTAAAGAGTTGTGAGTTTAATGTTTTATTCACATTTGCTTCTAATTCTAACTTGTCTCATTTCGTAGACGGGACTGGCAGAAAGCCAACTCTATGAGCTAAGAAGCTAAGAGTCTTGGATCAATTCTTTACCTTGAACAATCTTAAAAATGACTTCCATTTTGACAAAGACCTCTTTTGCTTCCACAAGCTCACTCTGACCAAAGGCATCGAGCTCACCAAAGAGATAGACATTCATCGAGCAATAGAGGTTGGTCCAACCAATTTTATGGATTACAGCAGGATAATGGAGCTCATTCTTAGGATGCCACCATCCAATGACAAGGAGGTCTCACTGGCTCCCGATGCAATCATGGCCCCCGCTGCTGAAAGTCAACCCTTGGCTTTGGCCACAACTCCTTCACAAGGGCCAACTTCTACTCTTCAGAAACCAAGACTTGGGCCTCCTTCTTTTACACCCTATAGGAGCAACACTCAAAATTGGATTTCTCCTTTTTTAGCTAACAAGCTCTCGATGCTATTGAATGCTATAAGAGGAGGGCTACTTGGGCTAGCTCATCCAGGAGGGGAATGGACTTTAGTGTTGAAGTTTCTCCTACTGGAGGCATTACCCAAATGGAGGGTGACTCCCAAGTCACTGAAATTGTTGGTGTTCTAATGGCAGATGTTCCTGACACCCTTCTTCCTGGTTCTCAGCCTCAAGAGGGTCAAACTCTTGATGCTTCAGCTTCTTAGGCTTTGAGCCTTGTAATTTTGTATTCCTTTTGAACTTTGTGATGTATTTTTAAACTTTGTATGAATTTTTTTGTTGAAGGACCAAATGAATTCTTATTCGTTTCTCTTCAATTTTTATGCTTGAATACATGAGACTTAATAAATTTTAGTGTGAAGATGAAAATTCAGTGAACCACCTTAACAAATACTTCTTACATAATGCATCGCTTCTCGCGTAGGACTTTATTGAAACTTTTATTCTATACATATAAAAATTCAAAGAATTATATGAATGTTTATGCTTATTAATTTTTATAAATATTGGGAGGCTTTATTGATAATATCAACGAAGATGTTCAGCATTTCAGGCTCGAGGAAATTCTGTCCCTTCTATATCCGCCAAATGATAAGCCCCATTGCCAATAACTCTCTTAACAAGGTATGGGCCCTCCCAGTTTGGAGCCAAGGTCCATTCACTAGCTTTGCGTGCTCCCAGAAGAACAAGACGTAAAACGAGATTGCCAAGCTTATAACTCTAAGCTCAAACTTTTCAATTGTAGTACCTTGTGACTTACTGTTGTAGGTCGCGATCCTGAGGTGGGCTTTCTCCCTTGTCTCTTCTATAAGATCTGGATTCACAACCAATAATTGATCATTATCTTCTGGGTTGAAGGTGATTCTTCACTGAGATGCTATTTCAAGTTTTGTAAAGATCATCGCTTCACACCTATATACCATCGAAAATGGGGTTTCTCCTGTGGCATTGCATAGTGAGGTTTTGTAAGCCTATAGTACCTTTGACAGTTCATCCACACATACTCCCTTCCTGGCCTCCAACTTCGCCTTCAAGATTCGTTTGATAATCTTGTTGACGGTTTCAACTTATCGTTGGCTTGCAGATGATCTACAATTGAGAAACTTTTTGTGATTTTAAGGTTGTTACAGAACTTGATAAACTGCTCGCTATTAAATTAGGTCTCGTTATTAATTACAATCTACTGAGGGACTCCAAACCTATAAATAATGTTGCTCCATATGAATTTTTCAATCTTTGTAGGTGAGATCTCAACGAGCTTTTTTGCCTCTACCTACTTGATGAAGTAATCTACAATCACTGTCATGTGTTTGCAATTACCACGGGCTGTTGGGAGTAATCCACTTAAGTCCATGCCCTAGATCACAAAATTCCATGGACTAACCATCTACCATAGATAGACTGGTGGAGCTCGCAGGATCTTTACAAACTTTTGACGATGTCGATAGCATCCTACTTCACTGTGGGCCAGTAAAACCCGTGTCAAAGAGCTTTTCAAGCCAAAGATAGCCCCTCAATGTGGTTTCTGCAATGGCCTACATGGATTTCCTCTAGAATGATGTCGTAGTCCCTGTCATTAATACATCTTAAAAGTGAGGTCGTGAACCCTCTTTTCTCACAATCGTCACACCTCGAGCTTATCTTTCAGTAGCTTGCCATCTTGCAGATAATTTAGGATCAAATTCATCCAAAAGCCTAGTGCTTTAGCAATGGTCATTACGATATCTTTTTGCTCAATGCTTGGGGACGAAAGGACTTTAACTAGGAATGCCCCCAAGAAGTCAACATCTTCAGTCGTAACCAAGTGAGCTAAGGCGTAGGCGTATGTGTTTTAGGCTTATGGTATTTGGTTGACTTCATAATGTTGAAAAGAATTTAACAATTCTTGGAATTTTTGGAGATAAGTGGTCATCTTTGAGCCTTAGGTCTGGTATTCATCCCTTACATGATAGACTACAAGTTGTGAATCATTGAAGATCCTTAACCTTTCAGCTCGTACTTCCTTGGCCAATTACAACCTGGCTAGCAGCACCTCGTGCTCGGCCTTATTGTTGGTTACCTGGAAACCAAACCTCAAAGTGCAGAGGATCTTATATCCCTTCAGGCTAATGAGTAACACCCTTGCCCCGGCCTTTTGATTACTCGACGACCCATCAATGTACAATTCCCATCATAGAGTTTCTAAAGTTTCTGCCTCTTCTTGCAATGGCCTCATGAATTCCATGATGAAGTCGACTAGAGCCTGTCCTTTGACCGTCAGTCTAGGCTTGTATTCAATATTGAACTAGGCAAGCTTAATTGCCTATTTAAGCAATCAACGTAAAGCATCTACCTTTTGTAAGACTTGTCTAAGTGGAAATTAGGTGAAAACCTTTATGTTGTGGGCTTGGAAGTAGGGTCGTAGCTTCCTTAATGCAATGTCTAGGCAGTAAGCGAGCTTCTCCATTGGCAAGTACTTCATCTTGATGTCCAGTAATCGCTTGCTCACATAATAGATAAAG
This sequence comes from Saraca asoca, assembly GCA_026873985.1. NCBI lineage: Eukaryota > Viridiplantae > Streptophyta > Magnoliopsida > Fabales > Fabaceae > Saraca > Saraca asoca. Next base: position 4,494 of record JANHAO010024893.1, read on the forward strand.
AGCTGAGCTCCTCCCTCTTCCTGCATCAAGGCCGTGCTAAGGGTGTGTTAGGACACCCCCCAGTATACAATCAGCTTCTCACCATCTTTTGGCTTAAACAAGAGTGGAGCTCATCCAAGATATTGCTTAAATTCTTATAAGGTGATCTTGCATTCTTGCATCCATTCGAGCTTTTTCTCCTTCTTCAAAATATCGAATAAAGGGATGCATTTATCTATTGTCTTCGAAATGAATCTGCTGAGCACTGCGACTTGGTCATTCAAGCTTTACATGTCTTTGGCTCCAGTAGGGGATGGCATGTCAAGGAGAGCTTTAATCTTTTCTAGATTTGCCCCAATCCTCCTATTATTCAGCATGAAGCCAAGGAACTTTCCTGAGGCAACTCTAAATGCACACTTAAGCAGGTTTAATTTCATCTGGTACCTCCTCAAGATTTAGAACATTTCATCTAGATCACAAACATGGTTGGCAAGCTGTTTGGACTTTACCAACATGTCATCCACATACACTTCCATCATTTTGCCGATTTAATCTTGGAACATCATGTTCACCAATTGCTGGTAAGTTGCTCCCATATTTTTAAGACCCAAGGGCATTACCTTATAGCAATATAGCCTATGATTGGTGATAAACAAGGTGTGCTCTTTGTCCTGTGTGGCCATTGGGATCTGATTATATTCCAAGTAGGCATTCATGAAACTAAGGAGTTCACGTCCCGCTGTTGCATCTGAGTTGGTCAATCCTCGGCAAAGGGAAGCTATCTTTCGGGCACACTTTGTTCAGGTTAATGAAGTCAATGCACATCCTCCACTTTTCATTTTTCTTTTTCATAAGGACGGGGTTAGCAACCTCAGTGGGGTAGTGGGCTTATCAGATAAACTTGTTCACTAATATCTTATCCACCTCTTCCTTCAATGCGGTATAGCGCTCGACAGTAATTGGCCTTCTCTTCCAATAAACTGGCTTATGTCGAGGGTTGATGTTGAGCCTGTACAACATAACCTTGGGATTAATGCCCACTATATCTTTATGGTTCCAAGCAAAGACATCTTGATTAGCCTTGAGCAACTTAGCCAACCATGCTTTTAGATCAGGCGGCAAGCTCTTCCCTAACTTAAGGCATCTTTCTGCATCCACTTTATTGATCGTCACCTCTTTGAGCTCTTCAACAGGACCAGTAGCTCGTTCAATGTCCACTTTATGAGGATCGAGGTCGTAGCTAACCTTTTTAGTACTCATAGCTTGGGGTTCTCCTCCAGATACCATGTGTACCTTTTTCCCTTATACCTTGAGCTTGATTGTGTCCTCGTAACAGCGTTGAGCTATTTACTGCTCTCCCCACACACATCCGACTCTATTTGAGGTTAGAAATTTAATGGTGAGCATCTTAGTAGACGTGACCATGTCAAAGTCATTCATAGTTGGTCACCCCAGTACCATATTATAAGTTGAGGGGCAGTCTATAATCAAGAAATCCACTATAACAATTACTTGGCAGTCCATGTCTACTAGAGTAAATGGGTCTAATCTGATCCACTGGCATTATTTCATCTCCCGTGAAGCCATAAAGGGGCTCAGGGGAAGGATCTAACCGGCTTGTGCTCATGCCCATTTGGTCAAAACATGCTTTATACATTACGATGATGGAGCTGCCAATGCCAACCATTATCCTCCTCACATTAACATTGCCAATCTTGGCATAGATGACTATCGCGTCATTGTGAGGAGCATAGATCCCATGTGCATCTTCTTCTATGAACGTGATGCTTTTGGAGGTTACTTTAGCTTTCTTGGTGAGTCTTTCACATTTCACATGACTCACAAGTAGGACGCTAACTACTTCTTGCACATAACGCTCACGTAACCTGTTCGAGTTGCCAGCAATGTGAGGTCCACCATGAATAGTGAATATGGTCCTCATCAAAGATATTTCCTCGTGCTCCAGGGTCTGCTGGTGCTGATGCTATGCCAATTGCTGAGGATGCAGGGGTCATTGTCCTGAGGGTCTCACCATGTAATCCCTCAAGTGACCTCTTTTGATAAGGTCCTCGATGCCGTCTTTTAACGCCTAGCAATCTAAAGTGTTATGCCCAACTTTATTGTGGTAGGCACAAAACTTGCTTTGATTTCTTTGCCCAAGGGGAGTTTTTATAGGTTTGGGTCTCCCGAAGTCCTCATTGTTCCTCTCAGTCATGAAAATTCTATTAGGAGTGTCTGATAAGACAATGTAACTGTTGTAGCGACCTTAGCATTGTGGTTGCTTGTTTCTAGCCTTTTTCGTAGCCTGACCTCCAGAGCCATTCTTCAGGCCCTCTCCATTGTTCCTGCCTCCAACTTTCTTCTTACTCCTATTGGAGCCACTCACCTCCTCCTTCCGATTGGGTCTTTTTAGGCCAAAGGTTTCTTTTCATCGAATCTCTTTGGTGGCATGCTTGTAGAACTCACCCAATCTTTTCACCAAAGACTTATATATGTCCTCATACAACTTCCCATCCTTACGGAGTCTGGCTGAGATAGATGTGAGAACACTCTCATCTGACGTGTTCTCCACGTTGCTGACCTCAGGTCAGAATCAAGTAATATAGTCTTTGAGTGATTCATCATTCCACTAAAAGACTATTGCTAGGTGGTAAGATGGAGTGAGCTATTTCTTTAATGCCCTATACTGGTTGAGGAATTTCACCTAGCATTCCTCCCAGCTATGGATGCTATGAGCTGAGAGACTCATGAACCAGGTCCATGGTATCTTTTTTAGGGTAGCAGGAAAGACTTGACACTTCACTAACGAGTTAGAGGTTTAGAGGTCCATCTAGACATTGAATGCATCCAAATGGCTATATGGGTCACTATCCCCATTATACAATGGCATATCCCTATTATTTAAGGGGTTCTGTTTCGATTTCCTTATGAACGATCTTTTCCTTATAAGAGTCTTGGCTACTCTAGGCCACAGGTCCTTTCATCTCATCGATTGCTAGAATGGTGATCCGAAGTTTTGTGCCTCTAGCTATGTTCATGGCCATGCGAGCGATAATCTGACCTACATCTATGGTCCATCTCATTGGAGCTTTCTTCTTAGTTCAAGTTTTCATGTCGCTGATCATCTTTTTCATCCTCACGAACTTTATGGACTTCTGAACTTAGTCGTAAGTTTGATGAATGAATGGAACCGGCACATTGGCACTCACCTCTAATAGGCTCTTCATGCTAAGGCCCTAGTTGCTAGGGTACCCCTTCCGATGCAATGACTCCAATTTGCCTCTACATGCCCTGGGCTTGGGCCAACGCTCTAATCATGTCTACCAGCTCTTTCGCAGCATTTTCAAGAGCTTCTTAGCGTTGGCACCAAGTTTAGGCTCTGTTAACTTCAAGAGTGGTAGGTTGGTGTGTAATGGGAGGTGCCATGCCAACTACAATAACTAATGTGAAGGCAGCAAAGTCCAGTTGAGGCTGTGTCTAACCTTCAAGTTGGCCAGTAGTGGCTCATATGCTTCTGGTGGCTTTTCCTTTTGCCATTGCAGATAAAATGGTTTGTCAAGAATGAAGAGAATGCAGTGGAGGCCCTTCTTCTAGCACCAAAATGTTGACAGCAAAATCTGGTGAACAAATATGAGTCCAATGTCACCCCAAATTACAAGCTGAAGAAGTAAGCTAATGGAAAAGAAAAAGGAAAAGGAGGAGGAAGAATAGCAAACACCATAATCTTTTATCATGGTTCGGCTAAAGCTAAATCAGCCCTTACATTCACGGTGGATTATATTAGTTTTTTGTGATAGTTTTTCCATGTAATTCAATGGAGATACAGTGCTACACTACTATTCTAACAAAGTGTCTATATGCAGTTTTTCACTATCTCTTTTATAGTGGTCCCCCTATTTATAGAAAAGGGGAAGGTTACAAGTGTAATTTGGTAAGTAACAAAATAATTATTTTTACTGCATTAGGTAATAAATGCTTGGCGTTTAATAATAAATATTAGGTAAATCACTGTCAGATTGTTAGGGGCTAATATGTTGGTTCTAGAGGCTAAGTTGTCGGTTAGGAATGTGTGCCCTTAATTGATGACTAAGCTTTCGTACCTGTGCCCAGCCCACTATCTTATTGACCCAGACTCGCATCAGGCAATCTGCTAACCAGAAGGGTTGATCTCGTCACTAGACTGGTCTGGAATGAATCTACTGAAGGATAGTATGGGCGCTGTGCTCTGCTCAGCAAGCTAGTGCCTTTCCTAGTGAGTCAGGTTCTCGCATCAACCTTGACCTGCTCTCTAAGTTTGTGATTAGTGAGCTGATACCTCGCTAAACGACCTTAATCATCAAGTGATTTGGGCCCCTTTTTTAATTGGGCCTTGGCTAGTCCGTTTTGATAATCTGGAAAATACCTATAACAAATGTTATCAATTGATATCTTTGGAAACCATACAATTTTTTTTTCCTTCATCTAAATTAGAAGTGGACTGTTTTCTTTCTATTTATGTATTCATTCTAAATTCAAGAACTAACTCCCAAATCACAAATTGAAAATGAAGGAATAGATTTCTCTAGGATTGATGTCAACATTCATCACCAAAACCCATACTGTTCTAGTTGCAAAGAGCTTCGATAATGGCTTCTCAAGTTACAAGAGCAACTCTTTTAGCAAAACTTCAATGTTCCATCCACAAAAGATTCATTCAAGGTTGGGAGAAAGCTTCGACTATAGTTCAATCATGCCACCAACTTTGACTGATCCAATTCAAATTATTTTTCAAGTTATTGGTGAAATTTTCATTCTTTGTTTTCCAAACTGTTTGCATCTTTGAGCTTTTGAAGGTTTTTGTTTCACATCCTGGGCCAGCACAAAATGTTTTTAATTGTTGCATTTTCTAGATTCTTTGTTTTTCATTTGCAGGAGATTGCGATTCAGTAATTTTGGTTCATTACAAAATGTTTTTGGTTCATTAAATTCAATCTGTTCTTCTGATTTAAATTCACAAAACAAAGAAAATTTTTGGCTGAGGTAGTTTAAAATAGGAGGTTATTAGAAGAAACCCATTATTTTTTCCCTTATTTTTTAGTCTTTTACATGCAAAGCTTCTGTGCTAAGATTTTCTAAAAATGAACTAGTCATTTAAGAAAATATTAACTCCTCTTTTGGTTTTTCATTCAAAGTTTTGATGCTAAGATTTTCTAAAAATTTCTTCATCCAAAGCTTTATTTTGTAACTCCTCTTTTGGTTCATCTTATTTGAAAAGACCCATTATTTTTTCCTCTTATTTTTCAATTGTCTACATATAGAGTTTCTACATTAATTTTTTACTTATTAAATATTTGCTTAAAATTGAAAAAAGGAAGCTATCCATTTCTTAACATTTTTTTCCATGTATTTTTTAATTTGATTCTTGCACAATTTCCATGCTATTCGTCAAATCTGTTGCAACTTTTAGTTGTAAATCAAATATTTGGTAGGTAGTTTCCATAAAACAAAGGCAACTAGGAATGTAAGTGTCATTCAATTTTATTTGTTGACTGTTAGATATATGTTTTTGCAAGTAAATATGTGTTATTTAGGAAAATTTGACAATAACTTTTTCTTTTTATATGGTTATTACATAAACTTACATTGCTAATAAACTAATTTGATTTTGTTGATTGTGCAACACTATTTTAGCTTCTAGCTTGATTGACAACTTATTATCATAGAGTAGTTAAGTGCTTAGTTAGATACTATTTTATTTTATAGATTTATAGATTGGTTCTTTTTACTTTGCTCTGAATTATGCTAATACCTTATTTTTTGCTCTTTCCAACTTGTTCTTTGTGTTGCTACAAGACATGAGATTTGTGCTTTTATCTTTATCTTTAGGTTATTGTTCAAAGCTTAGTATTTATGTTATGTTACTATCTTTGTGCTCTTATAAAGATGTTGTTTTTACTCTTATAAGGACTTAAGCATATCTTTATTACTTTTCTATGTTACTCTTAGGATCAAAATTTCCCCTTGCCTTAAACTTTAAAGATAGAGGGAAAGATCCTTTAGGCTTTAGGAAACTAAAAAAGTTCAAATAGTTTTGGCTCAAAAGAAAAAAAAAGATTGTTGTTGATAGAGATAAAAGTGAGAATGAAAAACTAATAGGATAAACCAACTAGAAAACTTTACATTCTATATATATTGTTGGTGTTAGAGTTTTGTATATTGCACATTAGGATGTAGATAGAAAAATTTATGTTATGGTGATGCTAGGTCTTGCTTTCTGCAGATTGCACATTAGGATTTAAATGAGTCATGACCAGTTAGAAGCCTGGGTTTTAAGAACAAATTATAGTATCTCTTATATGGCATGCATTTTCCAAACAAAAAAAAAACTTAGATAGTTCTGACTCTAAAAACCCCAAAAAACATAAATAGTTTATGGTAGAAATAAAAGTGATAGTGAAAAAAAAAATGATAGCATAAACTAGACAAAAAAAATCATGGTAGAGTTTGGTATATTGCACATTAGGATGTAGACAAAAATCTTTAGGTTATGGTGATGTTAGGTCTTGCCCTCTTTGTGATTACACATTAGGATTTAAATGAGGATAGAAAAAGAAGATGGTTCATTTTTGCTAATCTTGGTATTTGGATTGGTGATGATTTGGTTCTTATGACTTTGACAGTGAAATTTCATTTCTTGTAAAATATCAACATCTAAGGTGGAAGTTTGGGTTATATGAATGTACTCTATGCAATTTCTTATTTGCTTTTGAGATCTATACCATTTATGATGTATTTGAGTAAGACATCACCAATATAAAGATGGATAAGAGATACTTTGGTCCATGGGTTAATATTTGAAACAAATATTGAGTGTGGTTGAAACACTACGTTATTTAGTATAAAATATTTAAATTTTCATCAAATTCCTTATCTTATGAGTATAAAGATAGCAACTATGAGCTCTGATTATAAAGAATTGTTAACCTTAAGGGTGAGATTGTTTAGTTTAAAGAAAATCCTCACTCTAAACTTGTTTTGATGTTGAAAAACAAATTTATTT
>JANHAO010024894.1:0-11488 GCA_026873985.1 Saraca asoca
AAATTTTATCCCATAGAAATTTTTATTGTATTAAGTATAATTAATTAGGATAAAATATCAAATTATATTTCTTAATTTACCCATAAAGATTAAGAAAAGGAACATAATTTGACAGTTTTCATATGGCTAAATAAATCTAATTAAATTAGGACTTTAGCCCATAGGTAAGTTCTACGCTAGTAGATTTATTTTGTGCATAATTTATATTGGTAAAACATGGTTTATTTCTCTAGTCTCAAAATTCAGCATGTAAGCATATATGTTATTTTATATAGCAAAACAACCTGCAAATTTCTCTAGTATAAAATATTCATTTAGGATGGATGAACATTGATTATGCTATAAGGAAGGATGAACCCATTATTACTGCAACCAGCACTCAAGCTAATAAGGCTCTTTATGAACAATGGGAACGATCTAACTGCCTTAGTGTCATGTTCATAAAAACCAATATCTCTATTGGTATTCATGATTCTATCGAATAGTATAACAATGTAAGGGAAATATTGAATGCAATCAATGAACAATTTGCTACTTTAGACAAAACACTTGCTAGTACTTTAATCATAAAGTTTACATCCTTGAGGCTTAATATAGTGAGGGGTGTGCATGAGCACATCATACAGATGAGGGACATTGCAACTCAGCTCAAGGTACTTAAGGTTGAAATGTTTGAGTCTTTCCTAGTGCACTATATTTTGAACACTCTACCACAGTAATATGGACCTTTTAAGATCTCTTACAATACACATAAAAATAAATAGTCAATTAATGAACTCATAACCATGTGTGTTCAAGAGGAAAATAGACTCATTATGGAGCTGGGAGAGAGTGTATTTCTGGTTCCTTATAATAAAAACTAAAACCAAGGAAAGAATCAGAATAAGAATAAGAATCAGGCCAATAAGAAAGGGAAAGATAGAATACCATCCGAAGGCAGCATTATGAAAGAGTTGAAGTGTTTCTTCTATAAAAAGAAGGGGCATATGAAGAAGGATTGCACCAAATTTAAGAAGTAGCTTGAAGAGAAAGGTAAACCAACCTTATTTATTTGTTATGAATCTAATATGGTTGATGTTAATCATAATACATGGTGGATTAATTTTGGGTCTACAATCTATATTTGAAATACCTTGCAAGGTATGCAAAACCTAAGGAAGCCAGTGGAAAGTGAGTAAAACATCTTATCAGGAAATAGAATTGGCTCACATGTGGAATCCATCAGAACATGCAGATTAGTTCTTGACAGTGGCTATGTTTTAGTTTTAGAGAAGACATTTTATGTTACAAGTTTTTCTAGAAACTTGATTTTAGTTTTAAGACTTGTACCATTGGGTTATTCCTTTAAATTTTCAAACATATCTTTTAGTTTATTTTATAAATCTAAATTTATTAGAAATGGTATATTGTCTGATGGTGTATTCTCTATCAATCTATAACGTAGTACTATTTTGCATACTTATAATGGTAATAAATGATGTATTATGATTGAAGACTCTTTTATTTTGTGGCATAGGAGACTAGGGCATATCTCCATTGATAGGATTAAAAGATTAGTGAATAAAAGAGTACTATTAGATTTTTCCAATTTCGAAACTTGTGTAGACTGCATAAAGGGAAAGCAAACTAACAAGTCTAAGAAAGGTGCTAAAAGGAGTATTGACATCTTAGGAATCATACATTCAGACATCTGTTATCCTAACATGGACGCTTATGGTCCAAAGTATTTTATCAGGTTTATAGATGATTGTTCTCGATATATATATCTCTACATACTTCATAATAAGAGCGAAGCCTTAGGTTCATTTAAGGCTTTTAAGGTAAAAGTAGAGAAACAATCCGGTAGTAAATTAAGATCGTTAGAACAGATAGAGGTGGAGAATATTATGATAGATATACTGAAGATGAACAAGCACCTGGTCTATTTGCTAGGTTTCTTCAAAAGCATGGGATCATTGCCCAATATACCACGCCTGGTTCTCTAGGCTAGAATGGCATTGCGGAAAGAAGAAATTGGACATTATTGGACATGGTGTGTAGTATGTTAAGTAACTCTAAGCTACCTAAATTCTTGTGGATTGAAGCTCTTAAGATGACAATGTATATATTGAACAAGGTTCCAACCAAGGCTGTCCCAAAGACACCATTTAAGTTATTTAAGGGTTAGAAATCAAGTTTGTGATATATGCATGTTTGGGGATACTCGACTAAAATAAGAGTTTATAACCCACAAGAAAAGAAATTGGACCCAAGGACTATTAGTGGGTATTTCATTGGATATGCTGAAAGGTCTAATGGTTATAGATTTTACTGTGCATCATATAGTACTAGATTTGTGGAATCAAGGAATGCTAAATTTCTTAAGAATGACTTAGCTAGTTAGAGTGATTAATTTCAGAATATAGTTTCTGAAAGAGATCAACCTTCCATATCAAGAGAAAGATTGGTTATTATTCGAGACACTCCTTAAGTTCAAACGAGTGTTGTACATCCAATCACTAAAGATTCACAACCTATTGCTGATAATCTTACAGGTCAAGTTGTTCATGAAGTGCTTGAAATGGTTGAACAACCAGTTGGACAACATGAGCCACTAAGAAATGCTGAACCAATATTAAGAAGATCTACAAAAATAATGAGATCAGCAATTCCAGAAGACTATATCATGTATCTACAAGAATTGGACAATGATCTTGGAGCTGAGAATGATCCTACAATGTTTTCACAAGCCATGAACTACAAAGAATCTAATCTATGGTTGGATGCAATGAAAGATGATTTGAATTCTATGGTGTCTAATAGAGTCTGTGATCTTATTGAGTTGCCTAATGGGGCTAAGGCCATTAGATATAAGTGGGCTTTTAGGATAAAGAAAGACTTATAGAGCAACATTGAGAGATATAAAGCAATACTTGTCGCTAAAGGATTTACTCAAAAAGAAGGAATTGACTACAAGGAGAGCTTTTCTCTTGTATCTTTGAAAGATTCTCTTCGAATTATTCTGGCCTTAGTTGCACACTTTGATCTAGAATTGCAGCAAATGGATATGAAAATAGCTTTCCTCAATGGGAAATTAGAGGAAGAGGTATACATGAAACAACCTGAAGGATTGTCGTCTAGTCAAAAGAGCATTTGGTATGCAAGCTTAAGAAATCTATTTATAGATTGAAACAAGTTTTCCGTCAATGATATTTAAAATTCCATAATGTGATCTCTTTCTTTGGTTTTGAAGAGAATATTATGGACCAATATATATACCACAAGGTTAGTGGAAGCAAGATTTGTTTCTTAATTCTGTATGTGGATGATATTTTACTTGCATCTAATGATAAGGGTTTATTGCATAAAGTGAAACAATTTCTCTTTAAAAACTTCGATATGAAGGATATGAGTGATGCTTCTTATGTCATTGGCATAAAGATCTTTAGAGACAGACATAAAGGTATTCTAGTTTTGTCATAGGGAACCTACATTAATAATGTTTTAGAGAGATTTCGGATGAAAGATTGCTCACCAAGAGTTGCCCCTATTATTAAAGAGGACAAGTTCAATTTGAACCAATGTCCTAAGAATGATTTTGAAAGGGAGCAAATGAAAAACATCCCTTATGCTTCAGTTGTTGGTAGTATAATGTATGCTCAAGTCTACACCAGACTTGACATAGCATTTGCTACTGATATGTTAGGAAGATATCAGAGTAATTCAGGTATAGACCACTAGAGAGTTGCTAAGAAAGTTTTAGGTACTTTCAAGGGACGAAGGACTACATGCTTATGAATAGACAAACTGATAACCTAGAAGTGATTGATTATTCAGATTCAGACTTTGCTGGCTGCGTTGATTCACGTAAATCAACATTCAGTTACATTTTCATGCTTACCGGTGGAGCTGTATCATGGAGGAGCACGAAGCAGACTTTGATAGCTACTTCCACTATGGAGGTTGAGTTCATTTCTTATTTTGAGGCTACAATGCATGGTGTATAGATAAAGAATTTCATTTCTGGGCTTAGAATAATTGATTCTATGTCGAGGCCATTAAAGATATTTTGTAACAATTCAATTGCAATCTTTATGGCTAAGAATAATAAGAGTAGTACTCGAAATAAGTATATCGACATTAAACACTTAGTCATAAGGGAGCATGTTAAGAACAAATTAGTGGTCATTGAGCATATTAGCACTAAATTGATGATAGCAGATCCTTTGACAAAAGGCATGCCACTATTTAGGTTTAAGGATCTTGTAGAACGCATGGGCCTTGATCCTTTAGTTTGATTTCATTGTATGAGACAATGTTAGTTTTTAATAAAACTCTACTTCAATCATAATTTTTCTCATTTTGTCTTATATATATGTATATGTGTGCATATGCTTATTTGTTAGAGAAATATTAATAAAGTTTGGACCTAGAATAAATATAGGGTTTATTCATTTAGTATTTTGGACTAATGTTAAGATGCAAATACATGTGATACATGGAAGATAATATTCATTATAAGAGGAAGTATCGCTATGATGCGTATATTTGTTTCTTACCTTGGCAAATTTTGGTATGTATGTTGGCCAAGTGAGAGAATGTAGGATAAGACTAGGCTTTTTGCACTAGTGGGATAAGGATAATTGGACTAGTGTAACAGATTGCCAGAAATTTTGGAACAGATAGGCAGCAAGCCCTCTCTGCTATTTTTTTAGCCAATATACAATGCCAAAAGGATTAGGATTTGCAGTTAGTTCAGATAATCCCTGACAACTGAAAATTTTAAAGCTTTGGTGATGGGCAGAAAAGTTCTATAAATAGAGTGTTTAGGTCCTTAGTACCATCAATTATCCATACAATAGAAATACCATCGTTTTGAGAAATTGCAAGGCATTGGAAGCTCTCAAACATAGTGTGCAGAAAAGGGAGAAGCAGTAATCGGACATCAATGATTGGAGGTAACCAGCTTAACCTAGCTTCTACTATAGCTGTTATTTTTTTATCTTTTAAGTGCTTAGAATTCATTAACATTTAAGGCATTGACTGGGGGCATTGCCTGAAACAACGCTCTAATGATACGTCTTTTCGTAATTCTGCGAGACTGTATTCAATTGGTATGCCAGGTTGCCTGCTGGAACCATAACCTTGTGGGCGGATGAGGATGGTTGTAGATCAATACAGGATCGAGAAGAAGGGACTGAACTTGAATGAAGCTTGGGTTGACGGGTCGCTATCAAGGTAGAGACATCATCCGTTCATAGGAAACTTGATACTGATATCATATGAGGATGCCACAACAAAGTTGGCGTGGATCCAAGGTTATTCTAGCAACATTTTATATGTTTATAGTATATCCGCTACATAGAATGGAGTTGACCGAACAAGGGGTCCCAATGATCAATTAAGTCGAACTATACCTTGCGCGGTTCAAGTGTCCCGTCATATGCACAAACAGCTGTAGTGAGGTGCAAGGAAGGGCCCAAATTCAACTGCCTCGCTGTACTCAATGTACAAATATTAAATGCTGCACCACTTTCTATCAAGATCCTCTTTATTTGATAGTGGTCTACAAAGGCCTCTACAGACAGGGGTCGAGTATGGGTATAGCGAATGTAAAGTAAAAATCCTTCTGAGTGAAGGTAATTTGTTGAGGAGAAACTAGACTTCCCGCCATAGCTTGCCTCAGGTGGAATGAAATTAGGGGCGCTCGCTTGTGTAAAAATTAGAAGATGTACAATAAACTGGTGAAAATGAGACAAGCTAGAGCTTTACCTTTTCAATGCTCTGATGTTGATGAGACCTCCATTGCTTATGTGTGAATGGTTTCAAGGAAATGCTATCTACCCATATTTCCACTGCTGTGTTATTGCTCTGTAGATCATAGCATATTGTAAACAAAAGAAAAAATAATGAATCATTAATTAGAATATTCCTATAAAGTTTTAATTCAATTTTCTTTCCTCCGAAAAATTGTTTCCTCAGGGAGCATCGTATCATATATAATTAACATTAAATCAATAATATTTGGAATAGTCTTCCTCAAAATAAAGCTGAATTGGTCCTGATGCATCCATTGCGGTTTCACCCTTAAGCATGGACCAACAATTGGACTCAGCAACAATGCTACCACCATGTTTGAATCATTCATTTGTTTTGAAAATTGTTGACACTGGAACTTTTCCTTCACTAACTTGTATCCAAGTTGTGCATAACACAACTTGAGATGTTCTAGTAGCAGAAAAGTTACCATTTTCTAGATAATGTAAGAGCTTGTCTTTGTAGAAAAATCTTTTGAGAGACACTATTATGTGGTTGATTCATGCCATGGGTGACAATATATTTGTTGCCTCTTGATTCTCTATGTTCTATTTTTGCTCTCCCAAATGCAATATAACCTTTCAATCCATTTAATTCTGGGTTTGTGATGATTCCTTCATTTCAAAGTCCTGCATAGTAACTTTTTCAAGATTAATCTTGCTACCAACACCATTATCACCAGGACATATCAAATGGTAGTTTTTCCACAAACGAAGCCTTTCCCTAAACTAAGAGAGTATTGCACTATATTTTAAGGTGAAGGCTTCCGTGCATTTACATATAACAATCTTGGTGATAAAAGAAATTAGGAAGACTAGTCCTATAACATTCCTATAATACATATGTTGTTTTACATATACATATGCAATACAATTATTAGAGTCCCTAAACAAATAATAGTCTTGTAATACAATTATTAGGAAAAAAACCCAAATACCAAAAATATCATACCCACAGTTATTAGAGTCCTTACCAGCACAATCTCATCTTTGCATTTGATACCCATAAGTCTTGTAAAAAAAGCTTCAATTCTAACATTCCATTTGGTAACAATCAGCGCAGACTAAAACAACAGTACAAAAGGAAAAGCGAAAAAAAATCCTATAGACACTTCAACTAGTTTCAAGGCTTCCCTTTTCCAACTACTTAGAGCTTCAAACGCATTAAAATGAATCTTAGTGCCACTGCTCACGTGTTTTAGAATCAAGGACATCAGTAACAGTGGTATGGAAGGTAGATACATAAAATTTTCTTCATTGAAACACAATGATAAAGTTGTTGTCTATCAACTTTGACCTCAGAACCAATTTGTATCGATGAAAAGAACTACATACTAATAACCTAAAACTATTCAATAATCATTGTTATGCTTTATAAGCCACTTGGCAGTTGTCAGAGATAGAGGACAAGCCTTAACATATAATAGATAGGCAATTGGCTTCAGGGAAAATTGGAGACTATCATTATTATGCTTTATAAGCCAATTATATACAATGTAATAGGAAACATTTTATAATGATTTTATTCAAATCAATTATTATTGATAAAGGTGCTTTTTTATTTATTATCCATGTTTTAAATATTATTTAACAAATTCCAAATCAAAAGGGTTAACATACATGATCATGTATAAAGATGGCAATCATGAAATAAGTTCCTTGCTTATCATGATCTTAGATGCTTTTGGATGGAACAACATATATGATGCATGCTTAATTGGAAGGATATATCATTTCATGGACATCACTGTGGAGACATTAGTGTATATATGTGAGCACTCATTGATGGAATGCTAAGTTGACCCATTGGAGAATTCCTACATGGATAAGTTGAAATGGAATTCTTGCATTGCAATGGTGAAGACTTGGTCTTTAGACCTAAGATATCATGATAATCTTATATATAATTAATTATACTTTGATGCTATTCTAATTCTTGAGAGTATTGTGTATTACTTTGCTATGTCTGAAGATTTATGAATGTTAACAAAGAATTCATCACTTCTCACAATGAGAAGAGAATGTCTCTTGTCATCTGAAGAATCATGACTTGAAAATCTTTGACCAAAATAAGATGAAATTAGAAAAATAAATGTCCTAAGTTTCACATGATAAGCCATATATTATGGATTAGATACATAGTAGTTAAATGGTTAGAGCTTCGGTTAATACATTGTGTCTAAAGTTTGATCAAGACATTGTATGATGAACGAATTATATTGCACAATAATTATAATTGAAAAGATTCATAATTATAATACATTTTAATTAGGTCTTTATAACATGTTACTAAACGTTACTCATGATTTATGATAATATTAAATTAAAAGGGTTTAATTTAATTAAAAATAATGGTGTCTCATTGCTAGCTTAATGGTAAACTTAACTTAAGAACCAGCCATTTGCTAACCAATGTCCTTAAGGCACTAGTTAATAATTATATAATGGTTTTGAAAATATAAAATTCTTAAAAATTTATGTGTTTTTTTTAAAATAATTTATGTACTTTTATTTAATTCATTCTTTAAATTTTATTCTTGTCACGACCCACCCCGGGGCACATGACTGACGTAGAAGGTTACCATCAGAAAATTTTTTTCATAAGAAAAACCCCTACAAGCCTTACCATGCAACAATGACATACATGAAACCAATACACATCTAAAATGCCTGTATCCATTTTTAATGAAAATCCGACAGAGTTTCCCTTGTTTTTCGAACACCTGGCCATAAGGCCTTCACAGAAAACATCAAGGGTTACACACCCATCAGAACCTGTACAATGTAACACAATACTATATTTTTATTCAGTGGCCCAGACTAGACATTAGACAACCTACTGGGCATCTAGGACTCAAATATATGCAAAATGCTTTCCTATCCAACTGCTAAACCATTTTACCATTTCATACCTTTTAATCTCTGCAGATAGTGGTCTACCACATGGGAAAGCCAGAAAATCATGGCTTCTGACTCTGAAAAATATGGAAACAGAAAGAGTGAGTTTCTAAGAAACTCAATGAGTAAATAATACCATGCTCACCTAAAATCCCATTTAAAAACCATGTTTGAATATATATATATATAGAGAATATAGTCGTGAAGATGTGCTTACTTGTTCAACGACCATAATACCAAAATAGTTTCAAAAATTATTATTTCGCAAGAGAAATCAAATAACAAAAACTATAATATTCAATAACTTACAAATAACCATCAAATAAGTCTTTGTGAAAAATAAATTCACCATAACATAAACAGAAGAGAAAACCATTCTCTTTCAAAAATTTCATTAAATATAAGCATGATAAACAGTCCATTGGATTCCCAAAAGTAAATTTCTTAAGGTAACCCTCCTATAATCCCATCATAAGCCATCCAACACGTCTGCTGGATGCTCATGAATGTATATCTTCATACCTCTTTCCATCCTTATTGCTCCTTATCGGCTAGTTCAAGTGCACTTGAGGGTTACCCACAATTTACCAGTGGATCCAGCATTTTAAATCATTTAACTAAATGCTTCACGTAATACAAACTTTAAACAATAAATCAATACAATAATATTTTCATATCACAGTATACAAGAATCCATTTTCGGGTAAGCAGTATTATTAATACATTTCAAAACTAACTAAAGCATTTTCATTTTCATTTCATTCAAAACGTAGAAAAACAATACCAACACTTAGATTTCAGCGAAACTTCTATTGGTAATCGTGACATCATTAGTATTTCCTTTTTACTTATAACACGTATCAAATACTTATATTCAATAGTCACATTTCTCATTACTACTCCTTGGGCTATTATCACCATTTAGGCCATTTACTGTATTATCTAATCACACGGGCTAATTTCCTTATTACCCAGCCACACGGGCTGTTCACAAATGTCACCAGATTACCAATAGGTTTCCTTTGAGCCCAAGGTCTCAAATTATTCAAACTTTTCACATTGAAAACATTTTCATCAATTCTCATAATAAAATAGGATAAAAATACATATTCATCGCAACAAACCATTTTCATAAGTATATACAATGTACAAATAGATTTATAAATCACATAATCATGCAGTAAAATACCATTTACTCGAGGCAAAATAGGAATACGCTCTCATCGAGGTAAATCATTTCCAAATACCATATACCAATGAAATTCCATTATTTCAAACGAAATCATAATATCATATCATAAAATCATTTTATATTTAATGGGATTATCAAGAGAACAGGATCATCTACTCACCTCTAGGAGTACAAAACTGCCTACTAGAAATTTTGGTAGGGAATTTGCTGAAATCCTAGAATTTGAACATTTATGAACCCAATATTTTATCAAAATTATATCTGAAGCAAAATAACAATAAAATTTTCCAATTTTATCAACTTTGCAATTTTGAATATTTTACACAATTTTCTTGACATCTAACTGTACAATCACTACGGAATAAATCTAATGGTCTAGGAATGCTCACCAGGTCCTACTACATTAGGAGGTAGCTCGCTGCCGGTTGGAGTATTGCCGACGAGCTAGTTTTGGCCTTGGCCGAACTAACTCCAAACAGGGGAAGAGAGAGCTGTTGCCGTCAAGCTGCCACCGTGAGCTAGAGGGAGGCACTGGAGGAAGGAAGAAGATGGCCGGAAAGAGAGGAAGCCGCCGGAGCTCACTGGAGTCTGCCAGAAGAGAGGATGTCGAACGTAGTTCACCGATGAGCAGAAAAAGGTTGGCTTTGGGAAGGATCCAGAATGCACAAGGAGGAAGGCCAGCACCGAAGAAGGTGACCGGAGGAAGACACCAATCCCTCTCGCTGGAAGAGAACGACCGGAAGGAGAAGAAGAATGGTCGGAGCTGCACGTTGCACTGGGGGAAGTTTTAGGAATTCTGAAGAAGGAGTTGGGTAAGGTTTCTTTTATAATTAATAAGAAATAGAAAAAATTACAATTTAGCCCCTCGCTTTGCACCGCCTTTTACAAAGGTCCACCTAAAAAGAAACTTTTCAATTTAATCCTTACGAAGATTTCACTTTAATCCATTCTTTATTTTTATTTATTTTTTTAATCTTTAATTAATTTTTAATTTTATTTTTTTTTTGAGGTGTTACAATTCTGAATTGATAATGAATTAATTAAAAGTAAATGAATTTTTGAAGAATTTATATTACCAAAGTTATTAAATGTTTCTTAACCAATGTCCTAAAGACACCTGTTAATAAATCTCTTAATTCAATTATGAGATAATTAATAATTTAATTATGAAATAATTGAAAAAAAAAATAATATAAATAATTAAATAATTTATTGATTTATCTATTTTATTAGACAATATTTTAGAAAATTCTTTTTCCACTGAGTAATCGTTGATTGAGATTTCTAAATAGTCTTCAGAAAGAAGAGTTATTTCTATTTTACTCTATAGAAAATAAACTATTGTCATTTTCGCCCCTCAAGTTTAACAAAATATCAAAATACCTCTACCTCTTTTTTATTTTATTTTTTATTTTTAAAAAAATAAGAAAAAGAGAAAATAAAAAGAAAAAATAAAATAAAAAAGAAAAAATTCCCAAAAAATTTTAAAAATAAAATAAAAAAGAAATAAAATTTGTATAAAATAATAAGATAATATATCACAATTTATTATATTATATATTGACTATAATTTTAATAAAGATAACAAAAAATTTCTTAACTT
>JANHAO010024895.1:0-11497 GCA_026873985.1 Saraca asoca
AATTAATAAAGAGAGATGTTGAATTACTTCAACAAAGTGCAAGCTCTGACTCTGAAAACTCCCAAAATTCAAGTGATCAAGATAACTCGGATTAAGACCACTTTTCAAGATTTCCCAACAAGAGTGGGACTAATCTTATCAACAAGCTATCAACTTTTTAGACAATTTTGCAAGATTTTCAAGATTCTTCAACAACAATGGGACCAGTCTTATCAATAATTCAGTAAAAGGAAAAGCCTTATCAAGAAGTGGGACTAACTTTATCAAAAGTTTGCAGGAAAAATCAAGCCTTATCAAGAATTCGGATAAGTCCGAATATGAAGCCAAATCAATAAAGTTTAAAGTTCGTTAACCAATTTCAAGAATGTTTTAAAGTCCAAAAGCTTTTCAATACTATAAATAGGTGTAGTTTCAAGATGTAAGGCATGGCCTAAAAATGTAAGTACAATAGCCATACGACCTAAAATTGTAACTTCTATAGCCATATGACCTAGCCTTACCTCCAAGACCCTTTGTATTTTCAATATGGTTCTTGTAACCTGTCTCTTCCATCTTTCTTTCTCTTAAAAGATGTAATCTTCCTTTTTAAGTATCAAAAGTTTGTATCAAAGTTCAAGTATTAATAATATTTTGTAAGTTTTTCAATCCGCTGTGCTCTTATTTCAATATTGCCTTATCATGTTTTCCATAAATTTCATTGTTATGCCATCACTTTGTTCAATTATCTTTAACATTTATCTACATGTTTACTTTCAAGATATAATGTTTATTTTCAATTAACATCATGCATACCATAAAGAGAGCGATCCTACCCTTGATAGTAGGCTGGAGCGCACTCCCTCGCCCCACTTGGTATTAGAGCCAATTGATCGATGCTAAGAAAGTCTAACATAGCACCTGGTAAAACTCTCACGTATGACGAGATAATAAGGCGAAGTATGGCTCTCCACTGCCATAGTGTTGGGTCACCTATATGTAAGTACCCAGTTGGTTCTGGTAGGAAACTGTGGTAGCCAAAGAAGTTTCCCCGTAGGGGAGCCCCTGTAGAAGGGTGCCCAAGCCACAAGCCATTTGGTTAGGAGGGACCGGCAGCTCGCTGAAGGGGTATAGTAGGCTGGAGCGCACTCCCTCGCCCCACTCTCTAGGGAGCTCTGAATCATTCTCTCAATATTGAAAATTAAAGCATTCATGTTGAAAATAGTAGTAAAACATGCAGAAATGTTGAATGTAAACATGCATGGTGATGGCACAAAGAAAACCATGGTGACAGCATAAAGAAAACCATGATATAAATAGTAATTGAAAAAGAAGTAGACTGAGAAAGATCATAACTTACAAAATTTTATTAATGCTTGAAAATTGATACAAGATATTGAGAGAATTCTTGAGGGAAGGGAAAGGTTACAAGAGTATATGGAATTACAAAAGGTTTTACATTGAAAGGTAGGCCGTGCCTCACAACTTGAAACTACATCTATTTATAGTATTGAAAAGTAACCAGACTTCAAACTTCTCTTGAATTTAGTGAAGGAATCTTCAGACTCCAAAGCATTCTTGAATTTGGTTAACAGACTTCAAACTTTATTAATTTTGCTTGATATTTGGACATATACAAATTCTTGAATATTATTTGTAATAAGGCTTGTCCTTTTCGTACTTTGTTGATAAGGTTGGTCCCATTTCTTGATAAGGCTTATCTATTTGTTAGATTATTGATAAAGTTAGTCCCATAGTTTTTGGGGAATCTTAACAATCTTGAGCATTAATCAAATTGGATAGGATTTATCCTACTAATGCCAAAACAATCATCTTCATTTTCTTGAAATGTAGATTGAGTTTCGTCTTCTTCATCACTGTCTATTTGGGACAGTGTCTCTAGGAGTTTCTTCTTGAATTCTTGTTTTGATGATATTTTAGTTATTTGAGCAGAGAACTTGCTTTTTGAAGTTAAAAAGTTACTTAAAGTAGGAGACACAGCTCCCATTTGAGGGTTAATTTTGAAGTATTTTAGAACTGTCGAGGAATCAGCAAATTCTGTTTTGAATTTAGTCCACCATTTGATCTTAAATTCTCTTACAAGACTAAGAGGACATGGATTAGGATATTCTTTGATATAGGTATAATCCCAACAAAGGATCAATGCTATTTTAAAATTTATATAGAAAAGTAACAGTTTGTCTATATTTTGATTAATTTTTGAAGAGAACAAATTAAAACTTTCTTGAATTTTGACATCAAAAATCTGTGGAACTGGACCATAAATTTTAAACCATTTTGAAAACCAAGCAAGCAAAGTTTTTGAATATTTTGTAGTAAATTGGATAAACCATAAGTGTTTATAATTTGTATGAAACAAAATATTGAACCAAGCCTGTTTATAATCCTCATAATTGAAAGATTTAGGCTGATAATAGACTTGAAATTTCCTGTAAGTGAAAGGGGAAGATAACTTCCAATCTTGAAGAGAAAGAACTTGATTTATCCTGATTGTTGAAAAGGCTATTTGATTTTGATCTAAAGGGTCTATTTTATGTTCTAATTCTATCGACTGAGTCTGGATTAGAATTAGCTCATAAAATTCCCTTGTTTTTCTAAAATCATCTGGAATATAATTCCAGTTTTGAGGCAAAATCTTTTAAGCAGTTTCTCTTGGAGATGAAGCTTTTTGAAAATCTTCTATTATTGATATTGGCATCTTGATGTCCTTGATCACATAACCTATATTTTGAGTGTATTCAGGTTTAGAATGAGAAAATGGTGAAATGGAAGAAGTAGTGGCTTCTAGGTAATTTCTTGGAGGAGTTGGTATTAAGCCAAGTGTAACAAATCTATTTTGAGTGGGAAAAATTGTTAATCCTATTGAAGGTTGTATTATTGATGTACTAGAGGTTGTTAAACCAAGGGATTTCATAGCATAGTCTGCTATGGTCTTTTTGGGAAAAGGAGTAGAGGATCTCATGATGCAAGTATAAGAATGCTATGTAAAACTTGTTGATGCAATGTTGAAATTAGGCATTTATTTATAGAAAGATCTTGAAAAGACATAATGAATTTAAAATGAAATTTTTGAAATGATATTGATGGTAGGAAAAGATGCTAGAGAACATAAGCAAATTTCTCCGCAATTATTTAAACAATTGGGTTTTGAAATATCATTTTCTTTGAAATCAAAGTCTTCTTGAATTGGGAAAACCTTTTCTTCTTCTTCTTGATGCTCAAATTCTTTTGACTCACTGGATGAATTTATTAAAAGATTTTGCAACTGTAATTTTAATTCGTCACTAATTTTTAAAT
The DNA here is from genome assembly GCA_026873985.1 of Saraca asoca. Classification (NCBI taxonomy): domain Eukaryota; kingdom Viridiplantae; phylum Streptophyta; class Magnoliopsida; order Fabales; family Fabaceae; genus Saraca; species Saraca asoca. The sequence continues at coordinate 3,295 of JANHAO010024895.1, forward strand.
TGTTGATTTTTTGTTTCATTTTACAATCTCTACTAATATGACGTAGTCGACCACACTTATAACATAATTGGGGGCCTTTATTTTGAGGATTTTGTATTCTGACTTCTTTTCAATTTCTAAATTTTCTTTTTGAGGGCCTAGAATATACTTTTACTTCTTCAAGTTTTTTCTTTCTTTTTAAGGGGGGCTTCCTGTATGGTTTCAGAACCATATTGTTGACAAAAGGTTCTTAATTCCTTTTTATTGACTTTATTTTCATCTTTTATTCTAGCTTTTAATTTTAAATCAATGCAAAGATTTAATCCTTCTTGATTTATAACATTAATTAATTGACCATAAGTTAATTCCAACCAAGGAATATTTTCATTGAATTCTTGACGTAAAGTGTTTCTTACCTTTTCAGCAAATTGGTTAGGAAGTCTACCTATGAACTTTTCTTCCTAATAAGCTAAATTACAATCAGGTCTTGTAAATATTCTTGATAGAGAAACATCTTTATATCACTTAAAATCTATTAATGTTAGACATTTGAGATTTAGTAATGCTTCAGAGGCTTTTTCTTGAAGTTGAGATGGATTTCCTATAAAGTGTTTTGTTATTGCTTCTATTAATGTATTGATAATATCGGGTTTTTGAATTACTTGACCATTTACTACTTCTGGTTTGACCATACTGAAGACTTGATTTCTATCATAGTCAATGAGATAATAGCCCCACCAACCTTTTAATTGACCTGAAAATCCTGCAATTATTAAATTGGCTATTTATGGTTCATTATTGCCTTGAATTTTATAAGTTGCTGCTACCATAGTAATATTTTTTAGAGTATTGACAATTTCATATTCACTTTTGCCATCTCTATTCCATTCATGAACACCTTGACCATCATATGAATTTTCCCAAAATTGATTTCTTTCTTCATATTGAATGTCTGGAGCAGTGGGTCTTGAATAATAATTTATTGTATAATAATTTTGATTTAAAAGTCTTCCTTATCTTAAGGGTTGTCCTATGTAACTTTCCATTTTATTGATATATTGATCTTCTGAAAATTGATTTTGTAATTATTCTATTTTAGTGAGGGTATTTATATTTTTTGAAGGTCCTTCATTAAATGTTAATTTTTGAAGTTTCATATTAATCTCCTTTAATAGTTCTTCATTATCATTAGATCTACTCAATTTTATATCTTTTAATTCTTCTTGAGTCATAGTAAATGTTTAAATAAAGGCTGTTCTAGTTTTATTTTATTTTTTGAACTTTGGGGATTTTGAAGAGAAATTTGTTTCATAATATTTTTTATAGATTCTTCTAAATTATCGAGTTGTATTGATATTGTGTGAAGAATTATATTGGAATAATTATTTTGATATTGAATGTTTCTTATTTGTTTGAGACCTAAATTATCTTGACAATCCTTTTTGGATGCTCCTATTTTGAAAGGAGAAGCAATTATTGATGATTCAACATATGTGAGTTTTATTTCTTCTAAAGGGGGATGGTTTCCTAAAACTATTTTATCGGAAGATGTTTGCCATTATTGTTTTGATTTTTGAATCATGTTAATAAAGAAGTTTGGTTGATATGAAATGATTTCTTTACATAAATTCAGATTTTGATCTACTAAAGTTTGTTTGTCCTTTTGTTGTTGGATAGATTCTACTTTAAGAATCTTATCTTCCTTTTTGATTTCTTGATTACTTGTTGTATCATCTTTAGGGTTTAGGGGACAAATAATTGACTTTGAGGTCATGTCATCTTTTTCTTTTTCTTTTGACAAGTTGTCTTCTTTTCTTGGCAAAGGCGACAAGTGTTTTGTCTCTTTGTTTACATTATTGTCATTAGGTTGATTATTAATCTTTGTAGCTTCTACTTTTGGTTCTAGGCTAGGTTGACACTTGTTTTCATCTTGTGGGAGCTTTAATTGACTTTTGTCTTTATTCTTTTGAGGTTTTGGCTGAAATTTATCTAAATTTTTCTTGAAAGGATATTCTATTTTTCTATTTTCATAATATATTGAATTTATTGAACTTTTAGGGGCAAAACTGGAAGAATTGGGACATCTCGATATGTTACTAGATCTTGGATTTCTATTGAATCTTAAAGATACATCTTTTGAGGGATTTTCTACTATCTGACTAATTATTGAACTTTCTTCAGTTTTTTGATGAATGACTTCTGGTAAATTCTATTCTTCTATAAATGAAATTTCATCATGTTTTAACCTTTTCAGGGTCATTATTGATGATTTTTGAGTATTGGCTTCTATGAGGATGGTTTCTCCTAAGGGTGAAGTTTTCAAGGCTTTAATGTTGACATTTATTTTGAGAACTTTATATTGAATTCTAAATATTACATCTACATGTCTGGTTCCATCTACCCATAATCCTTCTTTTATTTTGATTATTAAACTCAAAAAATTATCAATTTTTGGATCTTTCATACTTACCGTAAAATTTGGAAAATAGTTAAAATATACTAGACTATTACAAAGATTTGATTAAAGACAAGCTAATATTGAATTTTTGAAGGTTATAGCTCTTGTATCTCTTAATACTATAAGGACAGGGGTATTTATTTCTAATCTATGAAGAGGTTTTGCAACTACTTGAATTAATCTTATGTGGATGTAATTATATTATTATTTTTTATGATAATCTAACATTGGTTTTGAGAAAAGTGGTAACGACTCATACATTTTGCTAATACTAATATCATGTTCGCATGTTGCCATCATCCAATCATGAAAGAAATCAAATGTTGATTTTTCATAAATTTCCTTAGTAGGTATCTTAGGTATATTCCAATTTTGAATATCTTGTTCTATTTTTTAGATTAATAATTCTTTACTATTAAATAAATCTTGATTTTGTTGACTAGAGTTACTTTCTGAGCTAAACTCTTGACCTCTAAGTATTAGTTCCTTATTTTTGGAGGACAGTTTTCTGAGTAAATGTGTCATTATTACCTTAGAATTGTCTTCAGTTATCCTAAAGTTGTCACTAGTTATTGGGTTTTTGACTTAGCTCAATAATAACTACAATAGTTTTGGCTTAATGACGTCAAGTTTTTTCTGATACAGAGATGATGACACTACCACTACGGTAAAAATTACCATTAGTCAGCGTAACACACGCCTCTCCCCGGGTTTCAACATGGCTTCCTACAATGCAACTGGCACAAACTGTGCAAGTGTTCTCTCCTAGTTATCAGAAAATGGAACCCTAAGAAGGAAAGCTTCCACCAAAGTAACTATTACTAAGGGTTTACCTCTATCACAACAACTAGCGACTCCCCTCAAGTAACTGTTGACTCTCCTACGGCAATCCTAACACACCTAATCAAGCACCTATCACTCCCCTCACAAGGCTCTGATACCAAGTGAGGCGAGTTGCTCTAGGGAGCTCTAGATCATTCTCTCAATATTGACAAACATCTCAATAATTTCAATAAAGAAAAAAAATAGGTCAAGAGGAAATAACTCAAAATATTAAACAAATAGGAAATATTAAACCCCAAAACCAACATTCAAAACAAGCCCTTCCAACAATATCTACCTCACTAGAAAATCCCGAAAATAATTCAAACCTTACAACATTTCAAAATTCCAAAATTCCTAAGAATAACTCAAAATTAGAATAACCAATTGATAAGCCATGTTTAATAACTCAACAAGATATAAAAATCCCTTTGTCTAATATTTCTAAAGATATGGCCCAAGAGTTAAAAGAAATAGACCAAAATGAAACTCCAAAAATAAAAAACTTAATAACTCCAAAAGATAACAAAAAAGTAAAACCTAGTAGAATTGTGTTAGGGAATCACGTCCAACCCAATCAGCCAACACAAAAAATTGAAAAAAAACCCAATCTAAGCAATAACCTTCTCAATTCTCACCCTGAGATACCAACCAATCAAAATCCTCCAAGTCTACATGGCCTAAGACTTAAAGTGCTACAAAATAAGTCAAAAATTTTCAATAATTCAATAAGTCTTGCTAACCCAAGTGCCATATTAAAAGTAACTAGCCAACTTTTCCAACAAAAGGCCAAAATAGAACCCAAAATAGTTGAAAAGTCAAAAGACAACACAAAAGAAGCCTTACTTCACAGACAACCTTGTAAGGAAATTAATACATGCATAGGAAATCTTCCTTTAATAATTAACAAGACCATTAAAGCTAAATCACACAACAACAAACAATCCAAAGAAAATAAAGCCACAATATAAGAAATAGCTACAAAAAACAAGTGTTCTCAAGAAGATTCAAGAGTAGAAAACTTTTCAAAATTTACTTCACCCTTCATGAATAAAGGAGAGAAAATTTTGAAAATTTCAACAATTATAAAATTGTTATCAAATAATGTTTTATCAAAAGATGTAATAAATCAAAAGGAAAATAACAATGAAATAAGACCTTATAATTTAGAAATCTTCAATAAGTTTAGTAACAAGATTACTATTCAAAATTTTCAAATAGAAATTAAAATTATCAAAAGGAAAGTTTTAGAAATTGAAATAAAAATACCCTTGCAAGATATTTCAAAAGAAAAAACTATAGTAACAAAAAATCAAGAAAGTCAAGAACAAAACATTAAAATTTGTAATCAAGGAATTTATCCTCTAAAATTCAATAAATTATGTTTTAAAGCTCTATTACCTCCTATTTCAAAAAAATATTAATATTATTCAAAAAGAAGATATAAAACTTTCTTTTGTCAAAATTATACAAATATTACTTCAAAATTTAGAAGAAGTTAAAAACTATAAATTTCAAAAACAATATAACACAATCCCTTACGGAAGATTTAGTAAAAGAACTAGTTTTCAATCAAAATCATCTAAATCCAATAAGATCCTTCCATATGAACCTAGTCTAATACCTAGAGCGACAAATTATAAGTCTAAAATAAAAGTTTTCAACAAACAAATAAATAAAAGTCATGTACAAATAAATTCAAGTTGTCAAGACAATAATTCCATACAAGCAAAAGCCACATGTCTCTTCCCTAAGCCTTCCAAAATTAATAAATTCTAAGAAAAGGACAACTTACAAAACAAACAAACTCAAAAAAGGAAGCCACACGGACAAGATATGAAGAAAAGCTACTTTCAACTCAAAAGGAAAGATGGAAAGTATAATTCAGCAATTCCTTTTACTCCACTAAAAAACAAAATAAGAATATTAGAAGAAAACTTAAAAGAAAGTCACGGAACCTTTAGGGAAAATTTGTGCAAACATATATCATTCAATAACATTACATTCTCAAGAAATAAATTGCTAAAATCAAAATTTCAATGGCAAACTTCTTCAATAATTTGGAAAGATCATCCTCCTTTAGAAAAGGTTCATAAAAAAGACATATGGGTCAATCTTAGTCAAGAGCCTTTAGGATTTCAAGAAGTAAGCACTTATAGCTACCATCTGAAACCTTCTCATAAACATGTCAATCATATAGCAAATATTTTCAAAAATGCTCGTCAAATTGCATATATTTTCAAAAGTACCATTTCAAAACTTTATAAATACATATCAATATTCATCACATCCATAAACTCTTCCTATCAAAAAAAATTTAGAAATCAAATATTTTACAAGAGCCTTCTCCTGCATTTATTTAGTCTCAAAGCCCACATGAGTTCTGAAGCATCTTCCTCATCAGTTTCAAAACAATGCCATTTTCAAAATCTATCTAAATTAAAAATCATGTCTTCTTTATCCTATTCGATATTTCCAAAAGATTTTCCTCAAGAGCTTAGAAAAATTATTTATTCAAAATCTCAACAATCTGCTTAAGAAAAACAAGAATTTATCTTTGAATCTCTTTCTTCAATAGCCAAAAATCCTCCTCCGGGAATGACTATCTCCTAGGATGATGAATATGTTTGGGAAGAAGAAGTAGTAACTTGTTCAAAAATTAATCCTCACTACAAAAAATTTAATTTCTTACATTTTTCATGTCCTTGCAATCTTGCCTTTAGCATTCCTTATGTCAATATAGATCTTGATTTCTTCAACAACCTCCATATTGGTAATCAAGAAAACCCAGTTATTATAACCCTACAAACTCTCCTTAACTATGGTTACCTCAATCAAATAATCTTTTCCCATCCTCAACAAGCTCAGAATTTTGGAAGAAAAATAAAATTTTGTGTTCAAAATGCCTTTTCTAGTAACCTTGTAGAAACTAAATATGTTCAATTATTAATTCAAAGTATTCCTCCTAATTGGACCCCTTTAGGAAAACTTATTCCTACTCATCATTGCATAAAGATTTTCACTTTTCAAAATCACAAACCAGATTTAATAGAAAATCAAAAGCCATGGCCCTATCTTAAACCAATTAGAGAACAACTTTCCATGGCAAGAACAAGAAAATTAGCATGGAGCTAATTTCAACAATCTATGCATATCAATACCATTTTATTGGGAGCAGATCTGATTCAACAAATTGTAACATATGAAGATCACCTTCCAAGAATACCGCCCAACTATGACATATTATCCTACCCTAATGAGCCAGTTCAAAACGAATATGAAAGATATCAATGCTGGTATTTTGATGATCTCTAAGATAATAGTGATCAAGATGAAGATGGTTAATCCAAGACCTTTGATCAACACTAAAGCCACTTGTCAAAGATACAAATTTCAAGTCCAAAGCCAAATTCAAGAGTCATTTGAAATCTGAAGACAGAATTAAAGCAACTATCAATTTTTCAACTTTTGACAACTTTGTAAGATTTTTAAGATTCCCCGACAACGGTGGGACCAGCTTTATCAATAATTTAGCAAAAGGACAAGCCTTATCAAGAAATAGGACCAGCTTTATCAAAAGTTTGTAGAAAAGTCAAGCCTTATCAAGAATTCAGATAAGTCCGAATATTAAATCAAATTCAAGAATGCTTTAGAGTCTAAAGAGTCCTTCAACAAATTCAAGAGAAGTTTGAAGTCCAAATGCTTTTCAATACTATAAATAGGTATAGTTTCAAGTTGTAAGGCACAGTCTAAAAATGTAAGTCCAATAGCCATACGGCCGACCTTTCAAGGTAAAATCCTTTGTAATTCCATATACTCTTGTAACCTTTCTCTTCCCTCAAGAATTCTCTCAATAATCTTGTATCAGATTTCAAGCATCAATAAAATTTTGTAAGTTCTGATCTTTCTCAATCTACTTCTTTTCAATTACTATTTACATCATGGTTTTCTTTGTGCCGTCACCATGCATGTTTAAATTCAAAATTTCTGCATGTTTTACTACTATTTTCAACATGAAAGCTTTAATTTTCAATATTGAGAGAACGATCCAGAGTTCTTTAGAGCAGCTCATCCCACTTGGTATCAGAGTCAATTGACCGATGCTAAGAAAGTCTGGCATAGTAACTGGTGGAACTCTCACATAAGACGGGATAATAAGGCGAAGTATGGCTCTCCGCCGCCATGGTGTTGGTGTAGGTTTGCTTGGCCAAAAGGGGGTAGCAAGGGTCAAAAATTTCAAAAAAATTTCTCCCCTTTAGCTGAGCAAATCTCCCATAGATCCACTAGTTTGAGGTCTCAAAGCATCCTAGATCAAATCTAGATTGAAGGTGGAGCTTACTAACCTTTAGTCCAGCTCTTTCATAGCGGAAGACTTTTGATCTTCACACTAGAAAAATCCTCTTTATGGCCTCAAAAGTTTCCTCTCCAAGTGCTAGTATGTTGAGGAGCTTGACTGGGACTGGATGGAACCAAAGGACCAAACTTTTCAGCCTCTCTTCCTCTCCCTCTTGGTTCGGCCAGCCTTGGTCGAATGGCTTCCAAAGCTTCGGCCCCTTCTTTGCTTCGGTTTCCAAAATCAAAGAATGGCAAATTTCTTACCGTGTGTGTGTGTGTTTGAACGGTTAAAAAGGGGCTAAAGGGAGACAAGCATACGGTGTTATTTTGGGAGCTTTATGAAACATTTTCATAATTCCCAAAATGGCCCAAAGTTTCCCAAACTTTATGTTTTGGCCCCAACGTAACTACACTGAATTGCAATCTAGTCCTTGGACATCAAATGTGTCCATAAATAAATTATATCATTGCCCACATCATTTCTTATTATGTGTGTGACCCAGTAGGCTCCCGATGTATTGGCGAAAGTCCATAATGCCTTTCAAACCATTTGAAGTCATATTAATTTCTCCAAACTAATCAATTGGACTTAAGGCTACAAGTGGACTC
>JANHAO010024896.1:0-11487 GCA_026873985.1 Saraca asoca
ATCTAACCTTCATACGCCGTTCTCGTAGAGCAAGTAACCCGGCTTCAGTACATATTGCCTTTATATCAGCTCCAGAGAACTCATCCTTAGTCATGACAAATTCTTCTAAGTTGACATCATCAGCCAATGTCATCCTTGACGTGTGAATCTATATTCCAAAAATATCAGATCTTTTAGGCATGTAAGAAAGCAGATTCAGCAAATTAATCCATAACAGAGAACTAGCAACAACTACATATGATGCATGGCTTTCACCATTCGTGTCTACCTGGAAAATACGTCTCCTTGTCTTGATATCAGGAAGAGGAAATTCTATCTTCCTGTCTATTCGACCAGGCCGAAGCAAAGCTGGGTCAAGACTTTCAATTCTGTTGGTTGCAAGAATTACTTTTACATCTCCTCTTGAATCAAAACCATCTAACTGGTTCAGCAACTCCAACATCGTCCTTTGAATTTCACGTTCTCCACCAGAGTGAGCATCATACCTGTAATCCATATTCATATTAAAAATAAGCTCATGCACACGGGAAAAAACAATCATGCCAAACAACCATAATTGGATCATTAAGTTGGTGTTCAATAACTCACCTTTTTGTACCAACTGCATCAATTTCATCAATGAAGACAATTGAAGGGGAAAGATCATCAGCAACTCTAAAAAGTTCTCTCACAAGTTTTGGACCATCTCCCAAGTATTTTTGTATCAATTCACTACCAACAACACGTAAGAATGTTGCCGATGTTGAGTTTGCAACAGCCTGAAAGCACAAGTGAGGCTTTGACTTAGAGCTAATTAATTGAGGACATGTACTCCTAAAGCCACAAGCAACAGTAAGGAAAAACAATAAAACAGCACAGGTCAGGTAATGCTTATAAGTTATAATTGCACAGAGAGCTAACTCAGAGAGACTGCAAGTCATAAATTGTAGAGAAAACTTAAGGTTCATGTCAAAGTGATCCTTACAAAATTTATTTACTCAATTTAATCAAAACTTCATTTATCACAGGTTTCTCACATTAAAAAATTAATAAAAAAAAATCACATATTTTCCAAGGAGGTCACCACATGCTAAAAATACCATCTTGTATCTGTAAGCCACTGCTTAGTACCTAGACAAGAGAATTTCCTATAAGCAATGCAGAAAAACACACCAAAGAGTAAATTTGAAAGTATTTAAAACTGTGCAGTCCTGAGAATGACAAGCACATATCTTTTTGCAGAGATGTTTGGATAGACATGAGACAATAATTCTAAACTCCAAAATCTAAATATGAAGCAAGTTTGGTCCAAAGCTTAAGACAGTGAAATAAGGAAAAAAATATGAAACAGAAAAATAGATGTTCATATTTTATGTAACAGCCCAATGGCAAGCACAAACAAATGCCCACCTTGGCAAGCAAAGTCTTCCCCGTTCCAGGCTCTCCATATAATATGACTCCCTTAGGAGGCTTGATACCAATGTCTTCATATAGTTCAGGATGTGTCAAGGGAAGTTCAACCGCTTCTTTAATTTCCTGTATCTGTGCATCTAAACCACCTATATCAGCATAAGATTCCAGAGGAGCCTTCTCAACCTTCATGACAGACACCATTGGATCAACTTCATCTTGAAGAAGGCCAACAACAGAAAGAACCTGAAAAAGAACCATATTTCTGAGTATCTCCACCAATCAACCTATTTAACATGCACCATATGACTGAATAACTTACATCTTTAAAAATGTAAACATGACAAGTTTTAACAATCCATTAATCTATATACAAAATTGCTACAGAAGTCTTACATCTGGTTGTACAATAAAATCAGTCCATCCCTACCCAAGTGGAGCTGACTGGAAGTCATAACTTCTAAACACAGCCTAACTCCGCTCACCAGCATCCATACTGAGTGCCTAAGTTCGTTCTAAAATTTCATGTCTTTCTGTAACTTATCTGATTCCACTGTTGCATCATACGTTGAACCGAAGCGGCTTTAATATACACCGATTAAAATTCTATAATTACAAAAACGCAATCCAAACACTTTTCTTTCACTACGATGTCAACAATCGAACTACTTTTTCCACTAAGCCGTACAGCCAATAATACAAATATAAAATAAACTTCTAATTATCAATCAAATCGATATCTACACTAGAGTTCTCGACCTCAACCCTAAACAATTGCGGATATTAATAAATCCATATTCCCAGTGAAATAGAAACCTAATTTAGCTCCAGAAAGATAGAACATACCTTATTATGCATCAGGATTGCACATCCAGGCTCCAACTGATCCTTATCCACAAAAGACAATATACCTACATAGTACTCGGGCCCCACCGATGATGAAACGATAGCATGGTTTTCATCAATGAGCTCTTCCAAATTTCCGACGCTCATAGGAGAACCTCGAAGATCGTCGACCTTAGATCTGTCTTCCTCAGCCTTCTCCTCCTGAGGTTTGAGGCGCTCTTGATTGGCCACGAATTCTTCCTCCATTAACAAGTAGTCCTTGATTCGCTCAAGCTTTAAGAGCCTAAGTTTGCACTTCGTTAAGGGCGTTACCGTGGGCAAACGAGCTGCGGCCTCGGGACCTTTCTGCTTCCGCTGCTTCCGACCGACGCGTGCCGGCGGGGCCGCCGGCTCGAACTTCTTCTCTTTCTTGTCGCCGCCATCGGGTTTCCGGTCACCCGGAAGACCTTGTCGATTCAGACCACCCGGAGTTCCCTGACCCATATTCTGCAAATTGAAAATGAGAGAGAGGGTAGAGTCTGCAGAGATTGAGGGACGAAGACGTTGGCTTTGAGCTCAAGTTCAGGTTTGGAGTGAGCCACTTTTTTTAGCAGAAAAAAATGGGAATTTGGGCCGGTCAATACTCCCAGTGGAGCACCTCAAACTGAGAGTTAGCCCAATATTGTGCAGGCCCATGTACAAGTAGACATGTAGTTTTGGACTTTCTTCAATAATCAGGTTTAGTATAATTAAAATACCATGTTATATAATAAAAGAATTATTTCAAGTATAATATTTGTACCTGGGGCCAAGTTTGCTTATATTTACATTTTCTGCTTGTATAAAGTATATTGTTCCCATTTCTTCAAATGACCTCACCTTCTCCTCTCCTCCTTTTTCTTCATATATATTATACACAAAAATAACCTACAAGCTTTATCATATAGAAGATATATCATACGTTCCAATTATTACCAACCACTTATTCTAGAGGATCAATACTTTAGAGTAATACTACAGGCAGCTTTCTTTCAGAATGCCGACTGAAATCAAGAGAGGTCAGAGGCAAGAAACAAGGTATGTACAAGAAACAAAATCAAATGATCCATCCAACACACTAAGTTTTGAATATAAGAAACATCAATAAGCAAAAAGACCTTGTCTAATTAGATGCCTTTCAGGTTTAAATAAGCGGCCGTCACATCATTCTCTTGAGCCATTGGGGAGCGTTCACGTGTAAGCACATTGCACTTGGTGTTTTTGTGATTCTCGCCTCTTACAAAATTGAGACATCATGCTATCTATGCCTGTGAGATAGGAGCTCGGCTGACTTGGCTGATTATCATTAGTTGGTCTTTTTGTTCTGTGCGCTGATTCTTTTTGGGCCTAGTACTTGGGTTTAGTCTGACTATTATTGATTATTTCACATATTCTGATTTGAAGATTAAAATCTATCTGAATAACGTCATAAATTAAAATAATTTATATTAATACTTTATTTAATATATAAAAAAAATAATATCAATTTTTAATATATAATTAATATCCTTTTATTTATAAAAAAAAATTTATATATTAATTTTTTTATTAATAATCAATATTTTTTCTTTTCTTAAAAACGTCAATTTTTATTATGAATTGATTTCTTTTTTTAATCACTAAAGGTGTTAATTTTTAAAAACAATCTGACATCTTTTCTCGAGTAAAATAATTATCAAAAATATTGATTTTTTTATAATAAATAACACGTTAGTGGAAAAAAAAGTCAATTTTATATAAAAATTGATATCTTTTTATTAAAGAAATCTACTTTTAACTATATTTTTTATAGAAACTTACTACTAGCTACATTTTTTTTTTATAAAAATTTGTTTCTATTTACATTTTTAATAGAAACAACCATCTAACTAAAATCGAAAATCACTCAACATAATTCCAATTTTAACAATATTAAACATTTTATTGAATCAACAAAAATTCAAGATATTATAAAATTAAATTAAAATCAAAATATGTCAAATTACTAATAAGTCTATATATAATAATTATTTACTTACTTTCTGACTAAATTTACTTAATTGTATTTTTCCTTTAGTGATATTTTCTCTTGTAATGCAATTTCTAGCATTGGTGAGAGTTTCAGGTAAGAAATTTCAAAAGTTGTTATATCTATCTATATAAGTCTAAGCTGCATTTTTATATATACAATTTATAAGAATCAATTTTCTTAAAGATAGAATTTTATTTTTTATGAAATTAGAAAAATGATATATGTATTTTATCTAAGCAAACTATTTAAGAGGTTATACAGATTGTATATTATTACCAAATGATTAAATTCCTCCCTGAGGCAGACTCTACTTCACTTAAATCAAATAATTTTATCATCAAGTCATCTTAATTTTAACAAACACATAATTAAATATAAGAATTTAAACTAAAAATTATATAGTTGTTAATAAACAAAATCAATTATCTTCAATTTTCCTTCTTTTTTTTCCTTTAGGAGGATCTTCAACTCATATATTTTCACCATAATCATCTCACATGTGAAATTCCTTCAAGTTGCATTTATCATTCACTAGAGGTAGTTATAAAGAGAAAGGAAGGGTCTGCTCAATATCATTACTTATTTCTTCTTCATCCTCATCAGCAGCAATTTATCTCTTCCCTTGAAGAACTACAGACCACTTTTTATCAATTGGTTTGTGATATGGAAAAAACCTATTTTGGATTTTCTTATATTGCTTAAATGGATGCATCCATCTTAAATAAACTAATCCACAGAACTTTATCTTTCTTACCAAATGAACAATCAGATGCACCATAATGTCAAAAAAAGGAAGGAATAAAATACTTCTCAAGTTGACATAACATAACAACAACTTCCTTTTGCAAGTTATCCAATTTCTTAGGGTCAATGGCTTTGTTATATATTACATTGAAGAAAAATCAAATTCTAGTAATGACATGTCTTATATGTTTAGGCAATATTAATCAGATAGCCATTGGTAACAGTTGTTGTATCAAAGTATGACAATCTTGAGACTTTAAATTAACTAATTTTAAATCTTTCATTAAAGCAACACTTCTGATGTTTGAAGAATACACATGTGGCAACTTAACACTATGTATACATTCACAAAAACTTGTTTTCTCCTTCCTAGACATAATATAACAAGCTGGAGGCAAATGTGTATGTTGCCCATCTTTCTTTGGTGCTAATTCCTTTCGTATTACCATTTCAACCAAGTCTAGTCCGACTTTGACTCCATCCTTAGTCTTATCTAGTATGTTCAAAAGCATTCCAATGAGACTGTCACAAATATTTTTCTCCACATCCTTCACATCTAGATTATGTTTCACAAATAAGATTTGCCAATATAAAAGGTCAAAAAATATGGACTTTTTTTTTCCATGAAGTCTTATCACTATAAGGTGTATAGGATTTGCCAAAAATGACATCAATATTTTTCACATGTTCATAAACCTAGTCCCCAATTAATGGCATTAGAGCATTTCCCTCATCTTGTGATCCATTGAAATCCTTTTTTTGCTTATGATAATGGTGGGACTAGGGAAGAAATCTCCAGTGATTGAGATACACTGCCTTTTTTCCATGTTTAAATTGATAAGAAAATGTATCAATCTCACAAATAGAGCATCCTTTATGTCCTTTGACACTGTACCTAAACAAATTTTTGTAAGCTAAGAAGTTATTTATTATGCAAAAGAGTAAGGCATGCAATTGAAGAGATTCTTGATGATATATGTCAAACACCGATGCACCTTTATCCCACATCATCCTTAAGTTTTCAAGAAGTAGTGCATGGTTGTTTGAGGCTCAAAATTATCAATGACAACATTGTATACTTGCGCTTCATACATAACCGTGGAGGTAGATTGTAAATCACCAACAAAATGGGCCATGTGCTATGTTTGCTATTTAGGTCACCAAGAGGGTTCATTCCATCTGTATAAAGTCCAAGCATAAGGTTTCTTGCTTTACTAGCAAATTTATGGAACAACGAATCAAATGTTTTTCATTGAAAAGAATCAGCCAGATGTCAAAGCTTGTCATCAGAAATCCTCTAGTCCACATGCCACATTAAGTTCTTAGCATCTTTTGCATTAGCAAACATGTATTTAAACTTTGGTATTATTAGAACATACCATAAAATCTTAGCCGGAGCCCTTTTATCTTTCACGACATCATTCTTTTTCAATCAATAACATAATGCCCCACAAATTAGACACTCATGTAAAGTTCTCTACTTTTTTCAGTACAATATATAATAATTAAGGCAATCATATATCTTCTTATACTCTATACCCATTGGGCATAAGATTTTCTTGGCCTCGTAAGTATGATTTGGAAGTTCATTATATTCCGAAAGCATATCTTTCAACACTTCAAGTAAGGCTGTGAAACTCTTGTCACTCCACCCATTCTACGCTTTCAAGTTGAACAATTTCAACATAACATATAATCGTGTTAATTTAGTACAACATGGATACAAAGGATTTTTTGCATCACTTAACAGGTTTTCAAGGATATACAACTGCTAAACAAAATTATCTTCAACGAAATTATGCATCATATCCTCAAATTGATCATGCAAACCCATATCAATTTCATCATTCTAATACATTCCCTTATCTTGATAACAACTAGACAATTCACTTTCACCGTGTCATATCCATCGTGTATACCCTTTATTAATGCTATAAATAAATAATAAATAATCTTTTACTTTATTTGTTTTCATTCTCTTAACACAACAACATCTCTCACAAGAATACTTAATAGCAAATCTAATAAACTCATAAATCCCATTCACATATTCTTCACTCAATCGATTAATAGACATCCACCTATGATCCATGACTATCTAAAGTTGAACAAAATTAAAAACAAGGTAATGTTGGAATTCTATTACAAATTTACAATCCCAAACATGTTAAAAAACAAGTTAGCTATGTCCTATGCTAGAAATATATTATAGCATTTATGTATTCTAACTATAATAAATTTAAAAAGAAAAGTAGTTCTTACCTAGAAACAAAAAGAGAGCAAAATATAAAAGGATCAGTTTAAACCACAGAGAGAGGGAGAATGAGAAGGAGCTAAGGTTTTGTGGTCGTTGAGAAAGTGAGGGTGAAAGTGCCTTTGAATCGCCAAAAATGGAAGGTGAGAGAGTGTTATGATATCCAACTTGAAAGAGAGTAAGAATGATAGTCAAATAAGTAAAAACTTCTATATAAATGGAAGACATTTGACGTTGGTCGTTTAGTCAAAACTAATGTCCTAATTTTTATTTACATACGAATATTCCCACCATCATATCTCATTTATTTTGAATTATTTTTGTTCATTTTTATTTTCTTATATAATATATTACAATATTTACAAATAAATTACTCAAAAGCTAATTATTTTCTAAATTATTTTTATCCATTAAATAATGCTTAAAATTTTTAATTATTTTATCCAATATAATAGTATTAAATTCTTAAAATATTCTATAGTCTTAGTAAAATAGAATCATTTGATGAGAATAGAAAAAAAATTAATGGTTAAAGAATAAATTTTATTCATAAAAAAATTAGGCATGATAATTCAAGTTTTAACAAAATAGAGATCTCTAATATATTAATCTATAATATATATAACTCAATTTAAATTGTATGGAGATTTCATACATCGATTTTTGTTAAAAACTTGATGTAATTTCTCTTAACTCATGTTTAAAAAAAAACATAAAGTTATCTAATATAACATCTAATTAAAATGTGTGAAAACTTTAGACGTTAATTTTCCTTAAAAAAATTGACATCTTTCCCTTATAGATACTTTAGACGTCGATTTTCTCTAAAAAAACTAAAGTTGTTTCTCTAACTAGTCTTTTTTTAAAAAAATAAATATATAATATTATATGTCATAATTTTTATTTTAAACATCGATTATTATTTTAAAAGTGATGTATAAATCATTAACGATGTCAATTTATATTAAAAAACTGACATCGTTTCTCTTAACTATTTTTTAAAAAAAAAAAACAAAAAGAGACTAGTTTATTACAACTTTATAATGCAAGATTACTATACAACAAAACATATATACATTTTAATTCATCATAACCAATATATCCAAAGTACTGCAAAATTGACAATACATTACAACTTTCTTATTGGTCTTTATCAAAATTTGGTAAGACAAACCCAGCTCACTGATCTCAAATTTAGTTAATTTGAGCTTAAGTGTAAGAACTGATATCTCCAAAGTACTGCAAAACAAATATACATACAACAAATCATATATCCGTATATCACAGGGCAATACCATAATTTTTGTAATAGAAGTCTCATTATATCCATATATCAAATATTCAAATCAAACTACAATATCTCATGTGGATCATGGTGGTCTTCCTCCATTTGAGTGATTATGTCACTCATATACCTCATTGTAAAGTATACACACTCCACTTTTCCATTTTGATGAGGGCATTACAACAAACCAGATATGTGTACTCAAATAATCATTTTAATCAAATTTGAAATTACTTAGAATATTATAAGTGGTATTCAATATGATAAAAAAAACTTATCTCTAAAGTGATCCATTTTTGTTAGACTTTTTCAAATTGTCACCTAGGATATAATAAATCTTAATACATTTATTGAATCATATTCATGCAAGAAACTAGTATATTAACAAAGGAAATCATATATAATATAAATTCCAAAAACTAAATTTTAACTTATAAAACAATTCATGAGTTAATTAAGTTTTTGATATTCTTGCGAATCGGATGCACCAAGGGATCAAATCAGTAAGTGACATTTCTCTTCACATAAATCACACACAGCATCCAATAATACTTATAATAACAAAATATCAAATAAGTAATAACAAATTGAAGCCTATAATCATAAAATATTAAATATCACATTAGATACTTATGACTCGATCAAGGGTGCAAAAACACATTGCTTTCATTTTTTTAGGACTTCCAAAATGTATGTTGTATTTCACCATGGTTAGAGCCTATCGATGCAAGTAACTATAAACATAGAAATCTGGCATCCAATCCCTTGGTCTCATAGCCACGATGTAGAAGCCTTTACAAGGAAATAAAGAAAATGGTTAACAAAACACTTTAAACTATATAATATAAATACAAATTATGAATTGAAAGTTAAAGGTAAAGTCACATTTCAAAAACTTGGATGTAAGATATATTTTATCTCTTCCATGATTAAGAATAGTATGATGTCATCCTTAGTCACAAAAATATCACATTTATTACCCACAACATTGGCATCCATTTGAACTTGGATGAAATTATCATTCATCTTCTTCTCAACCACAACAGATAACATATACACTAATCAATTAGTTTATTCATTGATTCCTTAGTCTATTTATTCTTAACTTTCCTAGCCTCTTTTATAGCCTAATTGACATGCATAAAATTATGAAATTTAGATATTAAAAATGTAGTATAATTGGGTCTTTCAAACATAAGCACTTTTTTGATATAATATGATATCTCTATATTCAAAGTGATAAGACTCTTCAGCCATGCAATGTAAGTTCTAATCGTTTGACCCACTGTCCTTAGTTCATCCATTGGCATTGGAAGTTTTGCACTCTAATCCAGTAAATTGTCAACGATGACCTTTGCTTGATCGCTCAACCACTATAACATTTTAAGCCTACGACAACAGTCAAAAAGCATTGCCTAAAGTCTAAAAAGTGTTGTCAAAAGAATAATCAATGCCTTTTAAATATGGTGATAGCAAGCATTGCTTATTCTTTTAGGAAACAATTTTTTTTTTCAATTTTAGACAATACGTTATAAAAATTGTTGCCTATTTTTATGTTACAGGCAACAGTTTTGACCTTTATATTAATGGATTTTGACTGTTGCCTATTGTTTACTATAGGCAATGATTTTTACTTTTACTTTTAGTAATAAATTTTAATCGTTGCATATTCTTTATTATAGGCAACAATTTCAACCTTCATATGCCAACAAGTTCTTAACCATTGCTTTTGAAAGTTGGTGTCTCAAATTTCTTTATTAATTTATTTTAAAGTTGCATTAATGATGCACAATTTGAAACATTAATCTTTCACCTATTATAAATTTTAAATCAAATATGCAATAAATAAAAACATATACAAATTTAAAGTAAAAACTGCAAATTTCAAGAAATATCTATTTGTTCATTTCAAGTATTAAATATTTAAATAACAACAAAGTAGTAATATCGAATACATTCTTAATGTTCTAACAAATATTTAAATTGATGAGAAGATCAATAAAAAAAGTTACAAGTGATCATCATGGAGAAATTTAAACATCTTTATTAACATTCATATCATGAAATTGTTCCAATCATTCATTATTTGGATCTTCTTGTTGACCATTAATATTTTTCTGTCATAATTATAAAATTAAATCATTAATATTTTTGCATCAAGTATAACACAATAATAATTAAAAAAAAAAAGATACAAGCTTGATTGTTACGCCCTAATCCACGGAACGTAACCGACGTAAAAGGTTACCATTAGGAAACCCCTTCCATCAAGAAATCTCCTACAAGCCTTACAATGCATCAATGACATACAATTAACTAACACCATCTAAAAAAATGTATATATCCTTTTTAATGAAAATTCGGAAGAGCTTTCCCTGTTTTTCGGACACCTGGCTCCAGGCCTACATAATAATACAAAGGCCACATGCCCTATACAACTTGTATAACGATATAATAATATGCAGTGGCTCAGACTATATAATTTATATCCTACTGGACATCCAGACAAACACATATGTATAATTGCTAATCCAAATGTCAATATTATATCATTTATATATCTTTAATCTTCGCAGGATGTGATCTACTTAATCAATGAGCATATTCGGAACCAGAAGGGCGTGGAGCAATTGAAGGAATATCTTCTAAGTTTGAAAAAACATGAAAAATAAAAAAGAGCGAGTTTCATTGAAACTTAGTGAGTAAACAATCCCATGATCACCCATAAATCCCATTTAAAAATCATGCTAAAATATATATGTTGGGTTTGCTTGACCATGGGGACAGTAAATGTCTGAAATTTTCAAAATTTTTTCTCCCCTGTGGCTGAGCAAACCTCCCCAAGGATCCACTAGTTTGAGGTCCCAAATACCCCTAGATCAAATCTAGAGTGAAAGTAGAGCTTACTAACCTTTAATCCAGCTCATTTGCAGTGGAAGT
>JANHAO010024897.1:0-11488 GCA_026873985.1 Saraca asoca
TCAATTAATTGTTAAAGATCATAAGTGTGGTGAAACCTCAATCCTAGGCTTTTATAATTGAACTTTACTTATTATTTACTTGTTATTTTTTCATTGAGTCTCTTTATTACTTTTGTTACTCTTATTTGATTTAGTCAACATACATTGCGAACTCTGGTAATTGATAATGAGATCCCTGTGGGATTCGACCTGTGTTCATCGGAATCTACTACAATTACACCGTGCGCTTGTGGAAAATAACACACCAGCTAGAAAACCCACTGAAGAAGGGAAGTTAGTTGTAGCATAGGAAGGCCCTTTCAAGATAAAAGAAAGCCTAGGAAATGGAGTTTACTGGCTTAAAACCATGCAAGGAAGTGTAATCCTTTGGACTTGGAACTTATCTCACTTAAAAGAATATTTCATTCGTGTGTAAGAATCTTGGAAGCAATATATTCAAGAAACTTTGATAATTAGATTAGCTTCATATCGATAATAGGAAAAAAATGAGTAGACCCCTCGATATAAAATTCAAATAAATCCCTTGATATAGAATTTGAGCAGACCCTTTGGTAAAAAATGAAGAAGTACTAGATATAAAACTTAGGCAAGTAATTTTGGAGCTAAATTGAACAAATTTAGTCATAAAGACCATGAAACAACCATAAAAATAAAGCAATAAGCCCATTGGAAGCCTTGACAAGCATAAAAACACACAAACTAACAGCAATATAATAAAACATTAAGAAGGGTCAACAAACTGTAGAAAACCATCATTAAAAAAAAAGAATCAAAGAATACATAATTAATACTCAACATTCTGAGCACTTTCAGCATCCTGAGCGACCTTTAATTCCTTGATGTTCAAATCTAAACTCTAAAGTGATCTTTGCAAGGTCGATATATATGTCAAGGTCGAAAAAGTGGACAAGCTCCTTAGCAATGTTGAAGTTAGAAACATACATAGGGTAGGAAAGGTACTCACTCTCTTCAACTTTTTTGTTTGTCTTTTCTAAGTCCCCTTTGAAACTCTCTATCTCCATTTGTGTGAAACGGAGTTTCTTATCATGATTGACCAAATCTTTGTGCATTGAAGCCACATCAACTTTTTACTTATCCAATTTTCTCTCCCACAACATGAAGACTCAAGCAAAGTGAGCTGCTTTTTTTGGTAATGTGCACAAATTTAAGCAATTTTATCAGGATCTATCTCCATTAAGTCAAAGTCTACAAGGTTCAGCCAATAACCTAAAAGCAAAAATGACATGATTAACAAGTAGTAAATATGTAACAAAATAGTCAAGAACGAAAACACACAAATTATTATCCGAGTGTCATGTGGTCCTATAGCCAACAATTGACATAGAAGGTCTTGATCACCCGTGGAGTACACATCCAAGTTCTTCACTTTGGACTGTTTAACCGTTGACACCCACTTGACCAGATAAATAAATTCTCCCTCATGAGTTAACTAAAAAGGCTGAAAGTCATTATAAACCACGAATTTAAAGAAAATATTTTTCCAATATTTCACATTAGAAAGGATTAATTTATTAGAGAAAAGATACAGAAACATTATACATGTTGCCATAGATTGTACGCTTGCAAACCCATTAACCAAAGGCAAAGGTATTAGATTGTTTGCAAACAAATGACTACAATGAGTTTAGCTAAGCCTTTCAATGTTCAGGGTTAGTGGGAGTTTCATATTTCTTACTGAAATGATGACCTATTGTCATTGTTATCTCAAGATTAATGAAATATTAATGATATTGATATATGTTTCATACATATGTATATATGACATTGTTGATTATGCACATATATTTATGGCATATCGATAGAGATATTTAAATCTCGTCTAATTGTTGTGTTGAGATTCATTCTCATTTTGGCATCTTGGGCAGATACATAAATTATTTTCTAAAGATATACATATGATCATATTTTAATATGTATGTTTGGTTTTTCACATCTTTCACATTATGTTTTTGGTCTTTAGAATATAAGTGATCAAAACATGCATAATATTAGCATTCTTCTCGGATATAATAATTTGTATTATTGGGTACTTATAGTAGATCTATAATTATAATAGTTTCGTGATTGCTATTGACATTTATTTTGTGGCCACCTATTGTAATCTAATTTCTTGTTTATTAAACTATGTTATCCAAGTGGAGGATTGTTAAAATTTCCTATATTAGACTACTATAGTTTAATTATATATTAAATTAGATTAACTACATGTCATAACAATTAAGTATGCTAAGCTAATTAATATGCGGTTAGACTATTGAGCCTAACATGATATCTAGATTAATAGTAGACTTTAGTGATGTAAGCCTTCTAACTGGGCCAATGATGATAAGTTAGTTGGCTTAGTAGGGTTATAACAAAATAGGTCCCTACTTACAGTTTAGACAAAATTGTAGCCGTCTTATTAAGAATACAAAATAGTTCTTTCTCCCTTCCTCTACTAAAGCATGTAAGGAGTCTACCTGCTATAAAGGATTTGTTTGGATAGATTTATATTAAAATACTAAGTATGCATATTTATTAAATTAATTTGTTATTTTGTACAATTTTAAATGTTTTATAACATAATGTATAGATCTTATTACTAGTTGTTATTTTTTGTCGATTACAATATATTTTACTTTCTCTTGGGCTTTTAAAACATAGGCTCTATTTGTTTTAACAAAAATTCTATAGAAATAAATTTATTTACTTGTATTTATAGTGATAAAATATTACAACAACAAAAAAATTTATATTTGTTTAATGGTATATGTGGGAAGTGTGATAGAAAATAACATCAACTATTTTAAATAGAGAGCGGTTTTCCTCCATTACTATGACATAATATATTATTTTATTAATCATAAGACACATAAATAACATAAAAATTCTTTACTCATATATAAACAAATAAAATTTTTCTACATAAATTTATTCCGACAAGACAAACGAAGCCTTATCTGAGATAGACTTCACATGACTTTTACAACAAACATACTATGCATGTTCTTTACCCAAAAAAAAAAAGAAAAGTAAATTAAGCAAATAAATAAAATTACTATGTCTATTTTATAAATTCTAAAGTTGCAATGCAAGCAGGACCAAAACATGAAAAGGTATTCTTTTGTGGGCAAATTTTTTAATACACTAAGTCTATATAAATTGTTATTATTATTTTTATAATAATAATAAAATATAAGTTTATAATTAATTTAATTTACACCATTCTGCAAGTATTTGTCAAAAAAATTGATAGCTTATCGTATTCTTTATTCCAAGCACGGCATTTTGCTGATTTGCTGGCTTTATTCCAAGTAAAGTGAAAAAATAAATAAATAAATGAGCTCATCTAACTTTTATTGATTTCTTTCCTATTTTTTCTGCCTTTTTTTTTTTTATTAAATAATTGGCCACGCCGCTTGCTCGGTGCACACATAGCACTTGCACAGGGGCTTAAAAAAAATATCCTGATGGAATAAAATTTTGGACCCAATGATGAGACTGCACAAAGTTTACCATCGGTTCTCTCTTCTCTCTTTCTTTCCAATATCCCTCCTCCCTTCCAATCCTTCTCTTCTTCCTCTCACTCCTCCATTGCGCCTCAAACTACGTCACAGAATCACTGCCAAATTCACCAGTATCTCTTCTATGAGTTGCTCACGTTTACGCAATATTGCCCACATCAGTGCTTCGCTTACTGAGGACGGCGGTGGTGGTGGCTCCAATGGCTCTGTTTCTTCCTCTGCTACTACCACTAATCCAGTTGATTATGAAGGTCAGCTGCAGAATCATTTTTCATTTTTACAGTTTGCAATTGTGAACAATCATTGAAAATTTTGGTCATTATTTGAACTGTAGAAAATTTTTTATTGTTATTCTTTTTACGGATATATGAAAGCTAGATTTCCCTAGTCTACAGTCATATAGTTTTTTACATGATAGGCAGGATATTTGTAGTTTTGTAGACATTGATATGGAACCTCTGATTGAACTTGAACTGTTGTTATGATAATGTCTCTTTTTGTTGACATTTGTTTTGATTGATTGAGGTTAGAAGAATCAACTTTGGGAGGACAATATCGTGTTCCTCCGCCTGAGATTAAGGACATTGTCGATGCTCCACCAGTTCCTGCTCTGTCATTTTCACCACATAGGGACAAGATTCTGTTTCTCAAGCGAAGAGCTTTACCTCCTTTGGCAGAATTAGCAAGACCGGAGGAAAAGTTAGCTGGTATACGTATTGATGGAAATTGCAATACTAGGAGTCGCATGTCATTCTACACTGGCATAGGAATTCATCAAATCCTGCCTGATGGTGCACTAGGACCAGAAAAAGAGGTGCATGGTTTCCCTGACGGTGTAAAGATCAATTTTGTTACTTGGTCTCCTGATGGTCAGCATTTAGCCTTTAGCATTCGTGTGACTGAAGAGGACAATGATAGCAAACTCAGAGTTTGGATTGCAGATGTGGAATCAGGGAAAGCTACACCTTTGTTTCAGTCACCTGAAGTGTATTTAAATGCAGTTTTTGACAATTATGTTTGGGTTGATAATTCTACACTGTTAGTTTGCACAATTCCATCATCTCGTGGAGCTCCACCAAAGAAACCTTTGGTGCCCTCTGGCCCAAAAATTCAATCTAATGAGGAGAAAAGCATTATTCAAGTGAGAACATTCCAGGATCTGCTGAAGGATGAATATGATGAAGATTTGTTTGACTACTATTCAACTTCGCAGCTTGTTCTGGCTTCTTTGGATGGTACAACAAAGGATATTGGCCCACCTGCTGTGTACACATCTATGGACCCTTCTCCAGATCAGAAGTACCTTTTGATTAGTTCAATTCACAGACCATACTCTTTTATTGTACCCTGTGGAAGATTTCCAAAGAAGGTGGAGTTATGGAGTGCTGATGGTAAGCTTGTCAGGGAACTTTGTGACTTACCCCTTGCTGAGGACATTCCGATTGCATTCAATAGTGTGCGAAAGGGGATGCGTTCCATTAATTGGAGAGCCGATAAGCCATCTACACTTTACTGGTATGCATTAGAGTTTTATGCGACATATACAATCATGTGCATTTAAGACATTATGAATTTCATTACTGAATCCCAGTAGCCAATAATTGCATTTTCTACATAAAGTCAGTTTAAACTTGCAGTGTAGTTAATTGTTTTCTGTGAAATTGCTTAGGTAGCTCAAAGTTAAATCCTTCTATTCGTTGATTGAGGTTTTATTTAAAATTGTCCAATACAGGTATTGTGAATTTTTCATCGTATAATATATGACTAGTTGCAAGTACATCTGGATACTCTGTTGGTCACTGTTTTGAGGGAGTTGTTAGTTTGCTGCCTTTTAAACTTTGAGGGAGCATGCTCATGCAAGAGTCTATGTAGTCACCGTTTATACTTGTTATCTTCAATGATTTGTCAATCCCCCCCCCCCTCTCTCTTTTTCCCAAATTCCTCACCAGATAGCTTTTGATGTCCTCACCACATGTAGTTCTCTTGGTTGAATGTTTCGTTCATCATTCAAGGCCTGATTATGGTTTCATTGTTTTTATACCATGCTTGATTGTTGTTGTACCACGCTAAATGTTTTTGTACCAAGAACCATGCAATCTGCTATTTTATTACCATTTGCTATCTATGCTATTTTTTTTTATTTTTGTATGTATTTTTCTAATCTGTCCAGCTTACTTCATCTGAGATCTATAGGGTAGAAACTCAAGATGGAGGTGATGCAAAGGTTGAAGTTTCACCTCGTGATATAATATTTACACAGTCTGCTGAGCCACTAGAAGGTGAACAGCCTGTGATACTGCACAAACTTGATCTCCGTTATGGGTATGAATACAAATTCCCTTCTTCTTAATCGGTCATTCCTGCTTAATACCTTAGGTGTGCTAAGAAGGTCTATAGTAACACATGTATATATATATATATATATACGTACATACACAAAATGTATATGTGTGTGTACTACATCAAAATGTTGTCTATGTATGACCTAGGTTAGGTTTGCATGCCTCTTTCATCTTCTATATTATAACGTATGGGGTATGCAAAAGATAGGTGTTGGTAATTTTATTCATGTGTGTCACATGCCTTGGCAATTTTTTGGTATAGTTGTTAGGAAAAAGTTCCTTACCATATTTATGTTGAATTTTTTCTGGGGTTGGATTAAGGGGGTAAAGAATTTTGAGAGATAAGTTAGAGACCACAAACTTGTACAGCTAATATGTTCTATTTCTTGATGAAGAAAACCTCAAATCTTATTATGTCCTGAATTTTCCATTTCACAGGGGGATTTCTTGGTGTGACGATTCACTGGCCTTAATATATGAATCTTGGTACAAAACAAGACGGACAAGAACATGGGTAATCTCTCCTGCATCTGAAGATGTGAGTCCACGCATCCTATTTGATAGATCTTCAGAAGATGTGTACTCTGATCCTGGCTCTCCCATGCTACGGAGAACCAAAGATGGGACATATGTGATTGCCAAGTTAAAGAAGGAAAGTGATGAAGGATGGTATATTTTACTGAATGGAAGTGGAGCAACACCAGAAGGGAACATTCCATTTCTTGATCTGTTTGATATGTAAGCTTCTCAAATCACTTCTTTAATGTATGTTCCTCCAGTTGCTCATTAATGCAGTAGTGGTCTCAACCAAAATTTTACAGAAATACCAGCAACAAGGAACGGATTTGGGAGAGTGATAAGGAAAAGTATTATGAGACGGTTGTTGCTTTGATGTCTGATCAGGAAGAAGGGGATTTGCATTTAGATCAGCTGAAAATACTGACATCAAAGGAGTCAAAAACCGAAAACACCCAATATTCTATTGTCAGCTGGCCAGACAAAAAGGCATTTCAGATTACAAATTTCCCCCATCCATACCCTCAGCTTGCATCATTGCAGAAAGAGATGATCAGGTATCAAAGAAAGGATGGGGTTCAACTTACTGCTACATTGTATCTGCCACCTGACTACAATCCATCAGCAGATGGCCCTCTTCCATGTCTTGTCTGGTCTTATCCTGGCGAATTTAAGAGCAAAGATGCTGCTGGACAAGTTCGTGGTTCTCCAAATGAGTTTCCTGGAATAGGTCCCACATCAGCCCTTCTTTGGCTGGCTAGAAGGCATGGATTTTCTTTCCCTGTCTTTTATGTTGTTTGGCCTTTGTCATTGTAGCATTATCTGGACCTACTATTACCTGCTCTCTTCTCTTTTGAAAAAGATTTAATGTTGGATAAGATGAACTACTCTTTAATTACTTTTGAAACTGCAGGTTTGCAATACTATCTGGACCCACTATTCCTATTATTGGCGAGGGTGATGAAGAAGCAAATGATAGGTAAGTTGATAGGTGTGTTGTTGCTATCAATGGTCTTTACTGTATATTTGTCATCAACTCAATGTTCTTAGCGCATGAATGATCTTTTGCCCAAGGATTAGGGTTGTTTTCTCAGATCATAGTAGCACCCATGAAACACGGTATGACAGTACTGTTTGGTTTGAGTGATGTAGTACTTGATTTCATCTTCTTCATTACCTTTTCTCTAAAAAATTGAGGTGTCAAATCTGTGAGCTTTAGTGTGAGGCATTGGTTTCTTTTTTAGCTTTGTTCTTGTGCTTGTTCAAAGTTTCAGTCAAGTAGCCATGCCTTGTAAAGCTTTAGAATTATCTAATCACTAACCAAATATTCATCAACCAGGTATGTAGAGCAATTGGTTGCAAGTGCAGAGGCTGCCGTGGAGGAAGTTATCCGGCGTGGGGTAAGTTTTATTTTTACTGGATGGATGGAGTCTACCATCCCAATTAAAATATGGTTTGAATTAAACCTTTCTTTGTCACATTTAGGTTGCTCATCCAAAGAAAATAGCTGTTGGTGGACATTCATATGGTGCATTTATGACTGCAAACCTACTGGCGCATGCAGCTCATCTTTTCTGTTGTGGAATCGCTCGTTCTGGTGCTTACAACAGAACACTTACTCCTTTTGGTTTTCAGGTAGTATACCATCTAAATGACTTGATCTTTTGTTTCAATGGCTGCACTTTTCATTAGTTGAGTCCCTTTCTTTTGACCCACAGTTCCTTTTAATCTTTTCTCCTTACCTTATTCAGTTATTCTTTAAGACCATATGCTACCTTTCAAAAGTGTACTCAAAATTAAGTTTTATACTCCACTTGTTTTGTTTAGAATGAAGACAGAACTCTTTGGGAGGCCACTAACACTTACGTGGAGATGAGTCCTTTCATGTCGGCCAATAAAATTAAGAAGCCCATCTTGCTTATCCATGGGGAAGAGGATAACAATCCTGGTACTTTAACCATGCAGGTAAGAGAGGCACCCCTGTCAGTTAACCTTTCTTCCCCATTGCCTACTTTACTAATTATTGCATTATTTTGATAGAAATAATCCAATATTGAGTTGTGTTTTATCCAACTGTTCATTTGGTGCTTATATTCTTGTACTGCTATGCAGTCAGACAGGTTTTTCAACGCTTTAAAGGGTCATGGGTCTCTTTGTCGACTGGTGATTCTGCCTTTTGAGAGCCATAGTTATACTGCCAGAGAAAGCATTATGCATGTCCTTTGGGAAACTGATAGATGGCTGCATAAGTACTGTTTGTCCAAGAGTTCTGATGTTGATACAGGTACTGGCGCAGTTAAAGATGTTAACAAAGAAACTACAGATTCTGAAAGCAAAGTGGCTGCTGCCACTGGTGGTGGTAGCACAAAGGTGTCCGATCTTGAGCATGAAGAAGTTTACTCTCTGCCAAGGTCCTTGTTGTGGTAATCCCTTCAGCCATGAAAAGTTTCCTATCCATATTAATTTAAATGCTTCCTAATATGATAAAAAATTCCTCATCATATACAAATTTGCTGTTAGTGAGAGGTTCTTAATTGCATTTGAGTGCACTTAATTGTGTGTATTATGTCAATCAGAAGAAGATACATCATTTTTTTTATTGCACATTAATATATTGTCTCTCATCTATTTAACGATGTGATCCATTTGACTTGGTGCTCACATCCTAATTCTCCAGAAGCTAAATGCAATGAGTACAACTAAGAATCCCTCAAATCACTACATAAGCATACTCTGCCACCTTGTGAAGCACTGGACATGAGTTCGTCTGTTGCCATATCTAAACGTCCCTCATTCTTTAAAAATGGACCCATTAGCAATCCAAGAGTACTAGACAGTAATAATAGGATATGGATGATGCCTAGTGTTTATTTTTTCCATCTCCATATTCTTACTATTAATCTTTCAATGATGTAGAAGTATTCGATGATCTTCAGCCGCCAAGTATTAGATTTGAAGCATCAAATGACATGCATGTGTATACTGGAGCAGCAAGCTATCATTCATCGACAGTGCAACATGATGAAAGTACGCTGTGACAGAGACAATTGACATTACTAGTGCGGGATTGTAATTGCACTCAATGAAGTCACGCAGTCTTATAAAAGCTTTTACAGTGCTGCCGGTGGAGTAGCAGATTGCCAAAATATATCCTTAGGAATTCACTAGGATGTTTCATATGTTGCCTTTGTTCACAGGTCCTCCACTATAATTTGTCAAAGTGATTTGACAGGAATAACTCGAAACTCTCAATTATAAATTATTTTTTATGTGCCATTTTTTGTTTTCGTTTTTCTTACTTTCCTGGTGATTTGAAATTGTGAACTATTCTGCTCTGACAGGCATTACATTTGCGATTGTAGTTTCATGTTTTAATGACAGATTGAGTAAGTTCTGATGAAATGCTGTATAGTTGTCATTGGAGAAACTGAACATGTCTTTGGAGATCAACGTTGTGAAACTAGATTAATGTTCCTGTGAGTCCTTGTTTATGACAAACATGGTCATAAAATTCATGTGAGAAATACATGTGAATCAAGCAGTACTCTATGACAGAAAAAAAAAAAAAAAAAAGCAAGCATTATTCCTACCCAACATTCCATCAGAAATTTTATACAGGCTCTAACAACTCAAAATTGATTTTAATGATTTTCATAGTATAACACTTAACTATATAAAGAAAAATTTGTTAATTACAATTTCCTTCAAAGTTAATTGGCATAAACTCTAGCATAAATATATTTTTTTTTTAGTCATGTACGATTAATAGTATGACTTTCAAAAGTGTGTAACCTAACGCCAAAAGTAATCCGTGGCAAACATGCCTAGTTAAAAAAATTATTTTTTAGCTTGCCAGGAAAAATGTGTGGGTATTGAGAGAAATAATTTTTAAAATGATACACTTGAATTATATTATTCTGTAGGAAGGCGTAATCCGGTAAAAAGGTCCCCGAAAACACAGCGCAGGAACTGATTTTGTCCTGGGAAGAACCTATCAAGGCTTTATAAAGTTCAACGCTCAGAATTTAAGATGCTACATTTTGCGTGCTCGTGAAACACTCGTTTTGGTTGGAAAAAAAGGCAATGGCAGCACCAAGATGGGCCTATGAAGAAGTTTAACAGACAAACCTATTTGGTTTGATGCAAAATTTGGTGAAAAAAATCAAACATGATATAAACGTATTGTGACACAAATTTGGGAATAATTCAATTTGTGTACTATTTGTCTATTGTTCTTCTGTTTTAGGAATATTTATGTAATTTTATTTAAATTAACTTATACAGTACGAGTAGATAAACATGATTTCGATCCTTGAATTTTTAGTTAATATAAAATAATACATAAAATTCTCTCCAAATTATAAGAAAAAACCTTATATTAACTCATAAAAAATATATTTAGTTTTGCCATTATATCTTTTGGCTCTTGTTAAGGGAAATGCTCGGTAGTCCTTGACAGGGAATTGTGACACTAATTTAGGAATCGAAGTGTGTAACTTGATGTCACCCTTAAATATTTCAAACTTTATAATGAGACATATTATAAATAAAAGAAGTAGTTCTTTTTCAATTTGTATTATTTCGTATTTTTATTTATTTTTGGCCGCATTGCACAAATTGTATCATTGATGCTTTTCTATGTGTATTGATTGTCTATATGCTATGCTTACTTGTTTATGATTGTATCAATTGTGCTATAATTATGAATTTGACCTATTATTTTCAAAATTTGGGTGATGAATGATTCTCTTAACTGGCTTATTCTTCACATGATGAATGTAATGCTGCGCATCCCGCCTCTGAACTACTGGCACATGACACAAAGACAACAAAAACAGAACAAATTAAAAATAAAAAAAGAAACAACAATACTGTAGGGTATATGAAAGATACCATCTTAGTGGGTATACATAAAATACCCTTTAATACAAGAAGGAGAATTTAAGAAAAAAAAATTCTATTTCACTAGAATAGAATTTATAGAGTATTACAAGAAAACTCTAAACAAAAAAAAAACTCTCTAAATTCTCTCTTACTCTTGTCTACAATCACTCTTGGATTGTACTCCTTGGATCCTCACACAAATTTTTTGGAATGAATAAACAT
>JANHAO010024898.1:0-11508 GCA_026873985.1 Saraca asoca
TAATTGAAAAGATCTTTCGGTTGAGGAAGATCAAGTGGAGTAGACTTGAATTGTGGTTTCAATTCAACTTGAACCACTTTAAAAACCCTGTGCTTCAATTTTATTTTAAGCTCTGGTTATTTCAATCTATATTAATTCACATATTTTGCTAAAACTGAATATTTTCTATCATAAGAATTCATTATTTGATTACAACTCAAGTGACAAATAAACAAAGATTGTATACTATGTCTCTAATGAGATAAGGGCAAGATCTGATTTAAATTCCGCATTATAAATTGTCTACCACTCTTTAAATCCTTATTCTACTTAATTAGGGACCTGACTGATACTGTAGAGACACAGTTTGAAACAATCTGTGTTCATGATTCTACATTAACCTACAGTCCTAGTTCGTGATTGTGGATCCAGCCACAGCAACAAGGAGGAGTCTTTGACGTGAGTGAGATTTGTGTCAAACCATGATCTATGTTGCTGCATTCAATACATATGCAACGTCATAAGGTAATTCCTGAACCAACTGGTTTATATTATGCACATGGATCCTTGGCTGGGTTTCGAAAGTTTTAAATTTTTCCACTGTGCATGCTACCCGAAACCCAACACTGCACGGTTATGTCGTGCAACCTTCTAAGCAGTAGCACGGATCCTACCAGCAGAGCTTTGAGCAAGAGCAGTCCTTTATGATTAAGACAATCTTTTAGACTTTTATGTTTATATGTAAATTGTATGAACGGTCTTTGAACATGATTACTAATACTAAGTCTTCTTTTGATAGGATAGCAATGCCTGTCGCTTGCATGATTGTCAATCTGTTATAAGTCCTCCAAAAGGAAAAAGCGCTTTGATCTATTATCTGATTAAGGCCCCTCGGAGCTTAATCCAAAGATAAATTGACATGAACTTGCATCAGTTGAGCTGCGGGCTCACTGACACTCACTTCCCAGTTGAGCTACGAGCTCGCTGAGGCATGGAGATGCTTCAAAATAAACTCACTTCCCAGTTGAGCTACGGGCTCGTTGAGGCGTGGAGACGCTTCAAAATAAACTCACTTCCTAGTTGAGCTGCGAGCTCTCTAAGGCGTGGAGACTCTCGAAAATAACTCACCAGCAGAGCTTCGGGCTCGCTGAGGCATAAGGGACGCTGTAAAATAAACCCCTTGGGCACAAGATCACCCCGACCATAAGATTGGTCACCCCCTTTTGGCACAAGATCGCCCTAACCACAAGATAGGTCACCCTTTGGGCACAAGATCGCCCTGGCCATAAGATTGACCACCCTTTTGGGCACAAGATCACCCCAACCACAAGATCGGTCACCCCCTTTGGACATAAGATCGCTCCGGCCACAAGATCGGCCACCCCTCTGATTCGCAGCTCTCGTGTGATTCTGAGTAAGTCGCAGCTTTCATGCGCACTAATCTTTTTGAGCACAAGATTGCTCACTCTCTGATTTACAGCTCTCATGAAAACTCGAATTGATTCGCAGCTCACTTGTGACCAAATATACATTTGATTCTATTTTGCAGGTACATATAGGCCACTCAGATCAATCGAATGATGTGAATAAATCAAAAATGGCAAGTAAAAAGTACCAGAAGGCAATTTTATTCATTAAAAGACCTCAATGAGGCATCCTTACATCAGAAAGCTCTGAATACAAAACAAGGTGAAATACATTAGAGAATCCTAGAATACAAGCTAGTTGAGGAGCAGAGGAAGCCTCTATTAAAAGAAGAAGAAAAGAGGAAGAGGCCAGCCGTGGATGGCTGCGTTTTGAAGACTAGCACGCCATAACTTTCTTCTCCCATTGCGGTAGTGTTGTGTCCCTTCTAACCTCGACCACCTGCTCCTCTAGAAGAGACCTAATCAGAAAACCTCAGGAGCTTGGTTAGCTGAGTGATTGCCTCACAGCAAAACCAAAAGGACACAATCTAGGATACATGTGGGAACGACCCGCGTTATCGGAGAAGACAAGTCCTCTGAAATACATATGCAACAGACCATACACATCTTTGAGAAAGGCCAGCATTCCAGTGGTGGCTCATAAGAGTTTTCCATGATTTGTTCTGTATTATAAGGCCGGGAGAAGGCCTCCCTTTTAAATAAAGAAAGGAGCGGATCATCACTGAGTCCAGATTCATTCCCTCCCAACCACTCGCATTAATGGCCTCGGAAAAGACCCAACTTAAGTGCGGTCGTAATTGCCAGATATGCTTTGGCAGAAACAAAATCTAGGGAAGGGAAGCGACGGTTCTGGAAGGAATGTGATCGGCTGAAATCTGAAGGGTCTCCAACTCCTAGCACGCTGCACGAACTGAGAGTTAGGGGGCTGATGTTGTATATGGAAATCGGCCCAAGGTCAGGCAGTGGACTCAGGATCCTCAAATGAAAGAGATTGCTGGATCGCCGGAGCACGACAGCGAGCCTCTCCTTAGGGAAGTCTCCCCTAGTGAGCTCACCCCCAGCGAGCTCCTTTTTAGCGAGCTATACCTCGCTGACTGACGTCCCAGTAAGGCACTTGTAAAGAGTGACCAACTTCCTCGCAAGAGCTTGCTGCCCTCTTTGTAGCAGTCCTAAGCTCGCCTACTTGGTACCTTGTCGGAGAGTGCGAGTCCAAATTCCAGCTATTGAGTCACTGGTCCTTCGCATGACAAAAATAACACTAGGCAACAGTCATAAGCCTATAGTCAGCCTAAAGGGCCCACCTCCACAGCTTGTATTCTGTAACGGCTCGATTACAGCCTATAACTATCTTTTCTCATTTATTATCTGATGTAATACAACTATAGCTTATAATAAATGCATGACCCCTTCTTCCTTCTATAAAAGGAAGACCTGGTAGATAGAAAAAAAGGAGAGGTCAGTGAGACATGTAAAAAGACTCTGTAAGAATGGAGAGCAAAAACCATTTGTAATCCTACTAATATATAAAACTACCATGGACGTAGGGTCCAGAAGATCTGGATTTGGCCGAATCACGTTAAATCTGGTGTATTCCCTTCCACTCTTCCTCTCATCTACTTCACTTGTGATCACTCTTCTCATCTGCAAACCAGGAATAGGCTTGGGATCCTGAAGAATCCCACGTTGGTCGGAGTTTGGAGCATAACCAAAATCCAACGTCAATAGGTAGAAAGTTCTATTCTATAATTCAAGACTTTAATTGAGGCCTAATATATTGTGTTCTTATTAGATTAGACCCTTTGTTATTAATAATGTGTTTCCTTATGGTGTAGTCGAGATCAAGAGTTTAGTAGCTGACAATGTGTTTAAGGTTAATAGGCATAGGCTCGAGTCATTCTTTGAAGGCTTCTGTGAGCATGCAAGAAAGGAGGTGGAGTTAGAAGAGCCAGATCATTTAGATGATGCTGGTGAGAGATCACACAATGAATTATTGAGCTAATAACATTAAACAAAGTGCTTCTTGAGAGACAACCCAAGCATTTACTCTCTTTCCTTCTCTCTCTTTTACTTTGATTTTCCATGATTTATTAATAATTGTGTTTATATTGAGGACAATGTGAAATTTAAGTGTGGAATAGGCTTTAGGATTGCTTTCTTTTGGTTTTTGTTTTGATTGGAAAAAATGAATAAATTTTTGTGTTTATTTTGTTCACTTAGGTGTCCTTCGATGATGATGAGTTTGTTTAGGCTTTGAGTAAATTGTAATTGATTTTGATGATTGTATGGCATGATTGAATAAATTGTCTTCCTTTTGATCTTTAAATTTGATTAACATACACTACAACATTTTTTGGTCTCCAGCAACAACAACAGATTATTGTCTAAAGTAAAACAATCGTTGCCTATGGTATAAACAACATTTTTTGTGTATGGTGTTAGCGAGCATTGTTTATTCTTTCAAGCAATGATTTTTTCAAGACTTTTGGCAACACATCAAGAAAACCTTGGCTTTTCTAAAGTTTTTTGCAAATGATTCTCATCCCATGTATCTAGCAATAATTTTGTTGCCAATAGTTTGAAGTTGTTGCCTATAGCACTTATGGCAATAGTTTGAATGTGTTGTCTAGTACAATAAAGGCAAAGTTTTTCAAGAACAGATCTCATCCCATGTAATTGACAAAAGTTTGAAAGCATTACCTATAGCACTTATGGTAGTAGTTGGAAGGTGTTGCATAATATAATAAAGCAATGATGTTAAGCATTGTATATGACAAGTATCCAAGACAAATTAGAGAACACTTTACTAGTAGTTGTTGGAGTAATGATGGCATATTTTGATATTTTCAAATTAAAATGACAATAATTTACTATGACAAGCACTATATACATTTTTTAAGCTTAATCTTCTTGTGAGTTTTAAATTTAATTCTTCTACACATAAAAAAAATGATCCAAACTGGATATTTATTATAGTTGAAAATTTTTTGAGACACATTAATTTGTTTCAAATATAAATCTACATAGAAATTAAATTTAAAATGCCACCAAAACATAAAGAGCACAACTTTGAAAAATGTTCTAAAAAGTCAATATATATGGTAATAAGATTTTCATAAGCATCTATATCATGTAAATCTTTAAGCCCTTTATCACTTTCTTTTCTATAATAGAACCTTCATCACTTTCTTAACTATCAATATGTTCCTATCATAGTAAAGGTATTTAACACATTAAAATAAAATTTTGAAGGAAGGAAAAATAGGGAGACAAGCATTTCAAACATAGCTATATTATATGATATTACACTCTTGCCACATTGGCTTTGTTAGTTCTACTATATTAGAAGCAAACTTCAAATCAAGAATATAAAGCCAATGATTTTGGACTGACATAATCATTAGGATAAAATTTGATAATAACTATATTTTATAAACAAGTTTTAGATTAAATAAAGTATTAACCAATATAGTTGGGCCTCAATTTCCATGTAACAATTTGCCATTGCTTATCAACAAGCTTTCTTGGCATGAGCAAATGTACAATATTAGTTAAGTGATTTGGTAGGCCTTAAAAACATGTAAAGTGTAGCTTAACTTCTATATAACTATTATAATATGACAAAGCAAGCCATTATGCACTTAGACAACAAGTACCATATCTCATAGACTCATATATTTTTCTTAGAGTATTAATGAAGGTAGCTACATCTAAGGTCACATACGTAGTCATTTACACTTTTCACAATCTAGACCCATATTCTATATAATAATAAAATTAGGCTTCTAAAAAGGCAAATTCACTATGTCTAGCAGAGATTCTAAAGGAGGGCTTCAAAGGAAAAGAAGTTAATAAGTATATTTACATCAAGGTCCTGCCTAAACCAACATTAGAATATAAACAAATCAATGTTGAAAACAAAAGTTAGAATAAGTCAACTTTTTACTATCAATTAAGCAACTTTGTGCTTATTTCTCCCAAAAGAATGAAAGCTTTACAACTTTTCCAACTTAAACTAGAAAAATGATGCGAACCAATATTTTTTCTTGAAATGTTATACTATGCATACAAAGGTAACTTGACATAGGTTTCTATTGGAGACTACTTTATTGTAGCTAAAAAAAAAAGAAACTATAAATCACATTATGCTTCATTACACCAAAAAATAAGCATCATAAAACTTTTAAAGCAACATGCCTGATGCAACAAAACTAGGGTATGAAACTATACAAGAGCTACTCTTGATTAAATAGCTTCATAAACTTCATTGGTCCCTTTTTTACAATTTCAAGATTTGTCTGAAAAGGGAACAAAAAATAAAACAACAACATGTACACAAGGCAAATATAAACTTTTTTTTTTATATAGAAACAAATATATAAAAATTTCAATAGAATCAGCAATACCTACACTTGCAACAATTGGATTCTTATCTACAGTTGCATGTTTTAAATACCACTTAATATGGTGTAAGAGGGTTGGATCCATAATACAGCAAATTACATGAATGCTATTTACCTAGTGCATATTAGTCTTACTATTCATGTTCTTCATAAGAGAGTTCATCAGGATTATAACCTATTAGAAATTTGAACATATAGTGAGTCATAAATTGATTTTGTAAAACACAGACCACATGTGAGTCTAAGTTTTCCAAGCATGAAAAAAATGCATAAGAAAATGGAACCTTATCTACTAAGGGAGAAAGCTCCTTTATCATTGGGTAGATCATTTTTCTTAATCCAATATCTCTAGATTGGAAAAGTTTAGACACAACAAATAAAACTTCTGTGGCTTCAATCCATAAAATTGGAGCAAGAACTAATTACTCAAAAAGTATAATAATTAGCTAGTAGCAACTTCATGTTTCTACAAGTTTTATCCATAAATAATCATGCATATTAAAAAGAAAGAAAAACACAATTAAAAATCACTAGAAGCAAAACTCTTGACCTTGGTAAATGCCTCCCTTTGATTTAGTAGACATAATAGTTTTGTAAGAACCTATCAATAAGTTAACTTGGTGCTCAAAATTAACTTTTGAATAATCAGAAGAACAAAATAAAAATAGAGATGAATCCAGTGGTTTAAGATAAGAACTTGTGAACACCTCCTAGCATCTAGTTTCTAGTCATTAAAAACCTGACTTCTTGAAGAATAACCCCCTTTTCAATTCCCAAGAAAGGATAGTCTTGGCTATTAAACAACCAAAAACACAATTAACAATTATGTAAATTTATCACAATTGACTAATAATACATCAGCCAAACCTATACTAGAAGCAAAATTATGCAATTAGCACTGGAACATTCAACATATATAATAGCCTAGGCTTTTATAAATGATTAAGATTAAAAGACTCACCTTATAAGAGAGAATAATCAATACGAGGCCAGAAGTGGTATTCAGTTAGGAAACTCCAACTAACTCAATGTGATTTCTCTTTGCAAAATTTTCTATTCAATTAACTATTAAAGAAAATCATTGCCTCTTTTAGATGATATGTGAAGAACATTTATTTAATAAATTATTTAGGGAAAATAAATCTAAAAGATGCTTTAACCAAGAAGTATATAGTCAATGAGCTTATCACAATTTATCTATAAATTTAAAACCTTACATGACAGTCATTCTCATTCTAACAAAAAAAAATCTTGAATCTAACATTGTGCTTTACAACCAAACAATCTTAAACACCTCATTCAAGCC
The DNA here is from genome assembly GCA_026873985.1 of Saraca asoca. Lineage (NCBI taxonomy): Eukaryota > Viridiplantae > Streptophyta > Magnoliopsida > Fabales > Fabaceae > Saraca > Saraca asoca. Next base: position 7,113 of record JANHAO010024898.1, read on the forward strand.
CAACAAAATTCATTGTTTTAATAAAATTTCTAATAAGAAACAACTTAAAATGCACACCCAAGAGCCAACAACAAAAGATAATTATTTTTATAAAAGCACACTCTTGGTTGATAAACTCATGCTTTAATTGCCTTATGATGAATTTACACTTTCCCTTCTACAATAACCCTAGGACAACATAAATTTTTGACTTGCTAGTTACAAAAAGAAAAAATAAAGAAAACTACAAATACCCAAATTAATAAGACAATGAGTATGTTACTAATGCAAGGAAAAGATATTAGAGAAATTCATCAAAAGAAAATATGAAGAATGTAAATAACTATCTTTCTTGTAATCTCAATTGATTCACCCGAATATGAAACAAATGCAAATAGCCAAGTGACTAGCTCCTTGTATATAGCCTTTATCTTCTTTGGTGTAGGATTTTGCAAATGACAAGGTTGGAAGTATTACAGACACAAGCAAAAAATAGCAAGCTCAACCTTGAAATCAAATTTGAAACACATATTTTAAAAAAATTCAAAAAGTAAATTCCAAAACTCAAAAGGCAAAAATCTTAAACTAAATAAATCATGGTGAAATTATAATATAAAAAAGATCTATATTCAAAGCTCGTAGATAGGAAGAGAAGACTGTATTAGTATAAATTTATGTATTATCCAAAAATTAGAAAACAACAGAAGGTTAAATTGCTAAAGTAGAAGAATCATTGCCAAATCATATGTTGAAAGAAGAAGCATATCTTACTGATAGTAAAATTGATGTTTGTAGCTGCAATGGTGCTTGTGGACCACAGGGCAATGACAATACCAAACTAATACTTTGGTATCAATTAAAGACTCCATGCTACAGAGGTGGTCAAAGGCTAGAATGAGATGATTGGAAGCGTTGTGGTGGTTAGATGCTAGAATGAAGGTGATTAAAAATGCTATAATTGTCAAAAGATAGAAAGATGGAGATTGTGTGATGTTGAGGGAGATGGTTCTCTCCAAATACCATACTCTGTAGCTCCTTCAACTACCTAATTCTCAAATTTGTAACTAATGAGGGGGGAAGGCAAATCAATTACTCATTATCTTAATTTTTGTTATTAATTTTGTTATTTCACATTTTTTTAATAATTTGAATACCTTGTAATATTTATGGTCCACTTTTATTATCTTTTAATCTCATTTTGTTCCTCTTCTCCCTATATTTAAATTAATTATTTTTAAATTGAGTAATGCTAACTTTCATTCTACTGTATTCATTCTTCCCTCACTCCCTTTTTATATCAAGAAAAATTTGTTAATTTAGCACCTTTTTTTTACAAATAAAAAGCTTTCTTTTCAAATATAGAAAGGAAAGTGAGTGAAGAATAAACACAGAGAAATGCAAGGAGCTTTACTCATTAAAATTATAACATTGTAAAAAATTGTCAAGTTGGAATTACAAGAAACCTATAACAATTCATTTTAATTGTTATGTGAATTAACTTTCTAAAATTCTATACTTTTTATATTCTTTATATATTAATTTATAGAAATAGTTTTTAATATTATGATTAAAATTAGACAACAAATAATAAAGCATTGTTTAATAGCTATTTAGTTATATGGCACCGATAAAGAAAGTATAGTATTGCCGGTTAATTAAACTTAAACAACAATTAGGAAATTGTTGCCCATTAGCCAACATTTGACAACTATTGATAAAGTGCTATCTATTAATTCAGAAGATGTGTTTTATCACTATTACTAAATAATCTTCCTTATTCTTAGAAGAAAAAGACAATAATGAAAAAAAGTGTTGCCTTTTAGTGTTTAGGCAACATTTTTTTCAATCGTTATAAAGTTAACCATTGCCAAAAGTAAAATATGTTGGAGCCAAAGTTTTCACTCACTAAAAATACTAACATGGGAAAGCATAACACTAATCATTGTTGTGCTAAAATGAAGTCAAAAAATTAAAACTTAGAATTTTATTTAACTTTGTGAAATATAATTTTATTGTGTAAAATAAAATTAAAATAGAATTTTAAAAAACAAAGTTAAAATTTTCACCTTTAAAATAAAACTTAATCACATATATAATAGTGCATTACATATGAATTCATAAATGATTACATAAATTTTTTTAGAAGCTCAAAGAGGAAAACAAATAATTTTGGTGTAATATAATTTTTTTGGACATAAAATTATTTTGCAAAATAATTTATAAAAATAATACAAAACAAGTGTTGTTTATTAATTTGGATAATACAATAGTTATCCAAGTGCCACCTATTAATCAAGTATAAGCAATAATTGCAAAAGTGTTGCTAGTGAGACATGTTACAACATGTTATGTGTTGCCTATTAATCATAATTGGCAATAGTAAATTAAGTATTACTTATTTTATATTAACTAATAGTTTTATTTGGCAATAGTCAATTAAATGTTGCTTATTCTATAGTAGCCAATAGTATTTTTTAGTATTGTCTAATAAGTGTTACTTAAGCCAAAAATAAAAGGTAACATTGTTAAAACTATTCCCTATTTTAGTTGTAGCCAATGGTTTTTTAGCCATTGCCAAGTTTAGCATTGCTATAAGTTAAAAATGTTGTAGTGATAATGATGAAGTTTGAAATGTTTGTAGATTAGTTTTGGTAGACATATAACCTATGAGATTTTGAGCCATTAATGATCATTTTTATCGAGTTCCTCTTCTTTCTTGTATGTGATTTTCTTACATGAAATTGTTTCTCTAGAACTTGCTTTAAGTCTTTAAGATTACATGGGCACATGCATGCATGAATATGATTAAGATATTCTTTTATCGAGCCACTTTTGCCCTTTTAGCTAATTTTGCAATGTACCATTATTGGGCCCCTTTCAGCATAATTGACCTTTTTCTTATTGATCTATTAGAAAGCCAAGCCTTGAATATCTTTACTTTTTCCTAACCTTCAGAATTAGTAGAACATTTAATTCATTAGTAGGATGGGTTCTTAAACAAGTGTAATTAGTAGGCAAATATGATTCATTACAATAGTCAAGAAAGAAAAAAAAAGGAAGAGAAGAAACAAATGAAAAAAAAGAAAAAAGAAAAATAGTTTCGTGTAATTAATGAGCAAGAAAATAAGAAAAGAAAATTGAATTTGAAGGGGAAAGAAAATTTTCAAAAAAGCTCAAAATAAAAAAAAGTGAAAAAGTGAAGAAAAGGAAAGAGAAAAACAGAAGTTAACATATATGAAAATTTGTGATGAAAATTTTGATTTTAATTGCTTATTTGCTTGTTTGAATCCATGTCATAATGCTCTATTAGTCTATTTGATTTTGTACTTTCATATTAATGGTTGTCAAAACTAGAAAAAATAGTGTTGAATCACTTATGCTTATAGTATTACTGAGTCAAGTTATCTCCACAAAGACTAGTGACCTATTTATGTGTGTCATAACATGAAATGGATGGGGTTTACGATTGAGCTAAAATTATAGAAAAACAAAAAACAAAAATGCAAAAATGATGCAATAAAAAAGTGCAGAAATGATGGATGTTCCAACTAGTCTAAGGATAATCATTACTCATCCAAAGAAATTTATCACATACCATTAAACATGCATTCAACTTCAATTGATTGCCTAACCTAGAGCTGTATGAAACCCCTTCAATAGCCCTTAAATCCTATACTAGATAACCACCTAGGATTTAGCCTAGCATGATTAGTAGAAACAAGTAGGTACCTATTCCTAAAGTTAGATGCAAGTAAGCTTGAAAACCAAAATTTAGCTAAGCTAAGCAATTGATCAAACAACTTTGGTTTAGTCACTTAAACTTTGCTTCTCATGTAAAGAACATTGAACTACCAGCCAACATCCCGTACTAAATTTATCTAGATTCATCAAATAAACATAGATCATACATGCAATAACCAAGTGGCCATTGTCAGGCCCCAATAAGAAATATAAAATTGGTGGGTAAAAATTTAAGATTAAGTGTGTGAAATTTAGTTTAGTGTGGATCTTACCCTTATCTCGTTGGAGATTTGTATATAACTTTGTTTGTTTATACCTATTTTGAATATTGAAAGCAAAATTGATAATAGATGATCTAGATAGGCAAATATTAAGAATTAATATAAGAAGTAGAATATGAAAGTTAAAAGATAATGTGAAACATAGCTTTTTAAAGTAGTTGAACTTGAATTGAAACCTCAATTCAAGTCTACTCCACTTGATCTTTCATCAACCGAAAGACCTTTTCAATTAATCACAAAAACGTTAGGAATACCAAGCTCCTAAACTGCCAGTTTTTACAACATACACAAGAAACTAATAGGCTTATTACTAACCTAGAAGAATTGGACACAGGCTCTTCTAAACCTAAAAGAAAAACACAAGATTTGACAAGTTCTTGCTAACCTATACAAGA
>JANHAO010024899.1:0-11496 GCA_026873985.1 Saraca asoca
TCAGGTCAAAGGACTCCATACATTATGGTCACTAAAGAATTGCTTATGACACATAACCTTCCATGAAGCATTCTTATAGCGGGTCATTCCAATACATTGGTTCTCTAACATATACCCATGTAATGACTTGATATCTCATATCTATGACTTTTAGTCATCAGTCATCATACATGCTAGTCTCGCTGCATTATTGCTATCTCAGTTCATAACAATACTTGACTAGGGACATTTTAAGAATAATAAATTATTCTAAGGACAATTATCATATTTATTTATATTACATAGATATAACAAAAATATAATAATTGAATTACCATTAAAATATAATACAATATATGCAAAAACAATCATCCCATGATTGGCTTCTATGGCATGCACCAACATATATGACCAATGCCCTTTCATACTGCATTGGTAACATATTTTTTCTAAATCTTTTGAGCTCTCATTATATTATCCTTTCTTTTCATTATTCTTCTACTTCTTCTGGCTAGAAGTAATTTTGTGATTATTTATAACTACAACAATTACAATAATTAATTTGACTTCTTCCACAACAATAATTATAATTGTGCCTTCATCCATGCCCAAACTTTTTACTTATTACTGCATTCACTTCATGAAATGGAATAAAACCAATTAGGCAAGCTTCATAATTTTTCATCAAGAGCTTACTATTTTATTCAGCCACAAGAAGATATGGAATCAATTCAGAACGTGTGTGCATTAAGTTTATCTTTATTTGGTATTTTTTATTTTGGGAGCACATTTGAAATATAAAATAATAGATAATATATTCTTTTTCATAAAGAATAACAAAAATGGAGTAAAAAAATAAAATTATATAATATCAGAAGCAAAGAATATTCAACATTGACAAAAATAAAGGATATAGAAGAACCTAACATAAATTTTTCCCTTCCACATCAAATCTCAATTTGTGATTAAATTTTTTAAGAGTCATTGAGTTAAAAAAAAACTCATATATCTTCAAACTCATGATGAATTGTTATTGAAAATGTTAGATCTTAAAGAAACAAATTAATCAATAAAATAATATTCATAAAATTCACTATAAATAATTATGAAAAGACTAAGATATTGATAAGATAGACACTCACCTTTTCTTTTCTAATGCATTGAAGTGTATTTTATTTCAAATTTTAAGTAACATTATAAAAGGACAATACTATAGCTTTTAATCATTAAATGGAATATTATAAAATAATTTTAATTAAGATTCAAGACATGAAATGTAAATTTATTAGAATTTAATAAAAGAAAAGAATCCAATAAAATATATTAAAGTTATTAGCATCTAAAAGTAAAAACCACTAGAAGTTGAAAATCTCACTTTTAACTATTTGATTAAAAAATCTTAGATTATACATTAAATAAAAAATAAATAAATAGAAGTTATGGCAAAAAATAATATTTAATCTCACTCCCAAAACTTTAAATTTTTTAAATAAAAAAAATTTGAGCTTTGAATGCTTAAAAAAATTGAATATCATTTTATACAATAATTCTTTTTATCATCCATTACATTCATTTCAGAGAATGAATTATAAATTCTTTTAATGCTATCACATTCATTGTTGGGAATAAATTATAAATTCTTCGGATGTTATTACATTTATTTTAGGTAATGGATTATAAATTCTTTGAATACCATTACATTTTATGGGAATGTATTATAAGTTTTTAAAAATATCTTAGTTTTAATTAATATCTTATTTTATATGTAGTCACAAATATAAAATAATAAAATATTTTATGCCTCTTCTTATTGATACTGAGAGAAATTTTGAGTTTTTTCTTATTTGATTTGGGAAAAAATTTTAAACAAAGAAAAAGAAAGGTGAATTTGTGACTGTTATTTTTTCTTTTTCTTGTTGGGAAGATTTTAAAATTTTCCTTCTACTCATTATTTTTCTGACTAATTCTTAAAAAGATTTTCCTCTTTTTTTTTTCCCAATTTTTGCCCATCAAAATCAAAACACAAGTAATATGTTGATATGCATTAAAAAGTTTTGTAAGTATTTATGAAAGTTTAATGTAAAAATCGTAAATATTATATTTTTATCTTAAATGTTGCTATTTTTATAAAAAATTATAAATATGTATGTATTTTATTTGTAACAAATACACAAAATTGTAATTTTAACATTAAAAAAAGCATAAGAAATTTTACATATAAAATTTACAAATTTAAATAAAAATTATTAATACATATCAGCACAAAATTTACAAATTTAAATAAAAATTATTAATACATATCAGCACAAATTTTCTCAAAACTATAAAAGTATAAAAAAAATCATAAAGATTATAATACTTTGATATGTATTTTATCCAAATACGTCGAACCATTTCAGACAGGATCAGAAAGCGCGTTGCGGTTTTTGTTGCAAGTTGCAAACTTGCCGTGTTTGGTAAGGCAGAGTTTCAATCTTTCTCTTTCAGTTTGGGATCACGTGCTCACATTGGTGATTGTGGACCATGCATTTCCACGTCACGTGCCTCTTTCTCCTCATCCCAATCCATATCACTTACAACTTACTTTTTCCCTCACAGCTGTCACCGGCTACCATCAATGATTCTTTAATCTTCAGTGTTATAATGCATAATACATAATTACTAAACAAATCTCCTTTTAAAATTATGCCTCACCCTTTTTTTAATAACAAAATATTAAAATTCAAGTTATTTAAAATTAAATTCATGAATAAATATACACATAACTGTAATGGAAATGTTGAGAATTTTATAAATATTTTTATAAAAGTGGTAAAGTTTTTATTATATAAAAATTTTTATGATGCAATTTTCAAAGATGAACTGTAACTACAAATTTCATTATAAAGTTAACGCTAAGAAATTTTATAATTTTATAAGTAAAGTGTTGTTGGAGATCATACGCATATCTTGTTTAGTTTATTTCTTTGAACAAGTGAATGATTGATTATTCATCTCAATGTTTTACAAATCAAGCTAGACAACAAATAGGAAAAGTCATTGATTCATAATTTAATTGGTTTAATTGATTAAATTAATGGTCTAATCCGATTATGTCATAAATAAAAAATTTATATAAATTTATTAAAAATTAAATAATAGCTAACTTATATTATAATTATGAGTCTATAATTTATAAAATAAAATAATAAAATAAAATAAATTATTGATTTTTTAGTCAATTAGGTGTTAAATTCTTTTTTATTAATTTTTTTTGTTATATACAAATTGATTGGGCCAATCTAACAAAAAAGGGCTAAAAATCAAAAGAATTTTTTTTACTAGCCAATTTTTTTAAAATCAAATCGATTTTCTAGTTTTTTTTACTAGATTGTGTTGGTTCAAATCGATTTGATCGGTAAAATAGTTTTTGATACAAACCCCAATCAAATAGTGTGGTCGGTGGCAATCCGCTTGATCCAATCCAATTTTACAAATATGATTCATATTTAACTTAAAAAATTATAAATAAATTTCTACTAATTTAACTTAAAGGGGGTATTTAGTTAGCAAAATATTTGAGGGGAATGATAAATTCTCATATTTGGTTCAAAATTAAAAAAGATTTACATGAAAATGTCCGTAGTCCCAGAATGCTTTTAGCCCAATATTTTTTTAAAATATTCTCATGAGAAGAGGTGGGTATCCTATATTTCCATGATATAAAAATATTTTAATGACATGAAAAAATTATTTTACCTATTCTTTCATTAAAGTTTTACTATCATTATCACCTTAACCTATTGTTACCAGTTGTTATTAACCACCATCTACTATCATTTAGTACCATTAACTATCATCCATTATTATTCACTGTCATTGACCACCGCCCTCCATCACCCATTATAGTTAGGCACACCATCCACCATCACCAATTGCCATACCTTATTACTATTACCATCTTAACTTATCACCATCCGTTGTTATTAACTATCATCCACTACCACTATCTACAGTTATTGACTGTCATTCTCTATCATCTATAACCTTGACCACCTCCTATCATTGCGAATCACTGTCTACCACTACCACTCAGCGATGGTAACCATTGTCTACTACCATTCACTATCATTTATCACATTCTATTATTATTGATTACTATCCACTACCACCACCCATTGATGGTCACCATCGCTTTTTACCATCAATTATTGTTGATTACCATTCATCGCCGTTGACTATCACTATTGATCATTATTTATTATCACTTATTGCTTACCACCACATACTATTATAGACTAGTCAACTTTTGAACGTTAACCACTCAATTTTTTATGATAATATTTTTTATGATCTAACAATATTTATAAAAAAATATATAAATTAATTAAAACACAAAATTATGACATTTCTAGGAATATTTTTAATTGAACCAAATATAGTAATATAAGATTGAAATCACATTCTCAAGAATATATGATTTTATGAATCAAACACCAACTAAGAGATAACTTTTATTGTTAATGAAAATTAAATCTACATATGACTCACCATACTATTTAAACCCATCCTTTACACATGTCAATTGAGTTACTTTTGAAAATTTTATTTCCCTTAAATTGATATACATGCCATTTGCTTTCTATAATTCCCTGTAAGATTCAAAGCATCAGAGATTACAACTATTTAATACTATTATAAAGGTAAAAATAAATCAGAATAATTCATACTGGTATTCTTTATGTAGAACAAGGAAATAGAACCATTTTTTTTTTTTTGGGACACGTAAGTAAAAAGATATACTATATAAGATACAAGAGTATAAAGGATACCATGGACATCCATTATAAAGTTATATTCATAGACTTCATGAATAAAGAAAAAGTACTAATAGTTTATTTGTTGCACATGGTTGATAAATTAACTAATATATGATAAATTAGTTATTAACTTTTAATTGAAAGTTAATAAATTAATTGATTGAAAGTGTTTAACAAAATTAGCTATTAAATTCGCTAATAAATATAAAATGACATTTTAATATCAATATATATAAACAAATATTCCTAATATTATAAAAGTTGTAATACTCATTCTCATTAAATATCACCACGAAGCAAGACTCTTCCACTTATTAGGAGAAAATAAGTGGGAAGAACTGTTAATTTTTATTTCTTTTTTCATTTTCATTTCAATTCAAATCATAAATAGAATTTTTGTATTTATCTGTTTTAATAATAAATTATTTATTTAAATTTTATAATCGATTTCTAATTTATTTTTTAATTTTATTGCTATAAAGTTATTGAATTATTAATTTGATTTTTAATTTTTCAAATTATCAAATAATATTTTATTTTTAATTTTTAATATTTAAATTATTTATTTATTTGTGTAATGTAATTTTTATATCCAACTTAATATTATTGAAATGATTTTCAACTTAGAATTTAGTGATGTTATATTTAAATATTTAATATTTCAATAAAATTGTATAATTCAAAATTAAAATAATTTTAATAATATATAATCTAATTTTTTAAATTATAAATCACTTTAATAAATCTTCCTAATAATAAAAAAATTATACCTCTTATTCTCACTTAAATGTTATTACGTAACAAGTTTGCTTTACTTATCATGACAAAATATGTGAAAAGAAATTTTAATTTTTTATTTTTTATTGTCATTTTAATTATGAATAGAACGAATATATTTATCTATTTTAATAATGATTATTTATTTGAATTATCTATAATTGATTTTTAATTTAATTTTTTAATTTTTGAGTTATCAAATAAGATTTTGATTTCAAATTTTTAATATTTAAATTATTTATTTATTTTGATAATGAAATTTTAGTATTTTAATATTATTGAAATGATTTTTGAATTAGAATTTGATGATATTATATTTAAATATTAATATTAAAAATAAAAAATAAAAATATTTTAATATTCTAATGAGATATATAATTCAAAATTTAAATAATTTTAATAACATATCCTCTAATTTTTGAATTATAAACCACTTGATAAAGGTTATATATCCCTATTTTTTTATAAAAATTATTTATTTTAAAAAAATATTTAAAAAAATTATCTACATCCAATTTTCAATTTAAAATCATTAATAGATTTCAAATTAAATTATTTCTATGTTTTTTAAATAATTTATATATAACAAATGATTATATTTATATATAAATAAAATATTTATCAACATATTATTAGTAATATCTAATTATGATTTGGTAGATAATGTCTATTTAAAAATTTTAACTCTTTAAATTTTTTTATTATCTTTAAATATTAAATACTAAATTTGATATTTCATAATTTTTTATTTTGAAATTTTTATCACTTTTGAGTAATTATCACAATTTTAATCTAAAATATTTCTAAAATATATATTTTGAAGATAATATATTAACTATAATAATGTATGAACTCTTATTAACTAAATAGTTAAATTTTCTAGCATAAAGTAGTTAATTTAAATTTTATAAATAAAATAATTTATAAAGAAATTTCCCTAAGAATTAATATATTAAGAAATTATTTTTGAGAAGATGAAAAAATTCAAATGACAAAGTTAGCTAATTTGAAATTTAATATAACAACTTTATTAAATTAAAATAAATATAATATTCCTTCACAATTAAAATAAATATAATTATATCAATTATATAGTCATTTAATAAGTAAAAATAATAATAATAATTTATTAATATTTAAATACATTATTTTTTATGATTTAAATTCATATTACAAATTACTATCAATAAAATTATTATACCTGTGCATTACACAGGATACAAACTAGTGTTACATATTCTCATTCTTTATAAAAATCATCTCATATATTTTAAAAAATTTAATAAAATTATCCATATTTCATTTTCAGTTTAAATTCATTAATACATTTCAATTGAATTATATATATCTTCTTGATATTTTCATAGTCGTGACATTTAAGTTCACCCAAATTTTACTATGTACAGTATTTTCCACTGTTTATTAAAGGGAGAATGAGCACTTTTAATTTTCTTTTTATTTCTTTTTCTTTTCCATTCAAATAAAGTTGTGGACAAAACTTTTGAATTTTTTTAATCATCTTCTAATTCAAAATATTTTTTCTTTTATCTTTTTTAAATAATTTATATATATAGGTAAACAATTATATTTATATAAAAATAAAATATTTATCAACATATAATTAGTAATATTTAATTATGATTTGGTAGATAATACCTATCTAAAAATTCTCACTCTTTAAATTTTTACATTATCTTTAAATATCAAATATTAAATTTGATATTTCATAATTTTTCATTTTTAAATTTTATCTCATTTGAGTACTTTTCACAATTTTAATTTAAAATATTTCTAAAAATTCATAAAAATATTTCTAAAATATATTTTTTTAAGATAATGTATTATTTATGACAATGCATAAACTCTTATTAATTAAATAATTTAATCTTCTAGCATAAAGTAGTTAATTTAAATTCTTAAACAAAATAATTTATAAATAAATTCATCAAAGTATTAATATATTAAAAATATTTTTGAAAAGATTGAAAATTTGAAGTAATAAACTTAGCTAATTTGAAATATTAATGTAATAACTTTATTAAATGAAAGAAATATAATATTCTTTCATAATTAAGATAAATATAATTATATAAATTATATGGTCATCTAATAGGTAAAAATATGATAATGGTTTGCTTATATTTGAATATATTATAATTTATAATCTAAATTTCTATTATAAATTACTCTAAAAAAATTAATTAAACTTATGCATCGCACGATGTACAAGTTAGTTAATTCATATTTATTATGAGGTCAAAGTATATTGATATAATCAAAATTTTTAAAATAAGAATACAATTATTTAAAATATAATTAAATATATTTTATGACATCATATATATTTATTTCATTATTTATTTACTTACTTATTTATATTTATTTATGTTGAATTAATGGCTATAAGCCAACTATGTAATAATATTTAAGTTGTTTTCCTCCTTTGACTTTGTGAAAGAAAATAATAATAAGCATTGAAAGAAAAAGGGGATTGAGGGAGAATGGCGAGAGGTGAAAATGTTTAGAAAAAAAAATAAAGATGTTTAATTAATTAGATCAAGGGTTGTCAATTAATAAAAAGAAGAGAGATAAATTAGAAAGAAAAAAATTGAAAGCTCTATTCTAATAAATTATGCTACTTGGAGTAGCCTCTTAAAAAGGAGTTTTTTCCCTCTCAAAAATTAATGTACCTAGCACTTATAAAATATAAAAAATAGTTGTTTGACCAAATCAAAAAACTAAAAACTAGCATTTTTGGTATGCCAAACACACATTATGTCCCTGAAATCTCTCACCTACACAAACATTAACCTCTTTATAGTTATTGTGCATGATCGTTGTCAGCCTTCACCTTTCTTTTTGAGCTAATCTCCTCTACTTAACATTTTCCCCATCTTTATGAGCTTCTTCTATGAAGGTTTAGAGGTAGGGAAGCTTTAATTATTTGTTTATGCTTTGTGTTCTCTGTTTGTTTTGGTACCTGTTTTAGTAGTTTCATCTTTAAAGTATTAACCAACTATAATATGGTGGGTAGGCAAAATTCCTAGAGATTCAATTCAGCTCGAGATCAATGGTTTGACATTCATGTGTAAGTTTATGATTTCTGGCACCTCTCAAATATTTAAGGAATTAGTTTCTTTGGAAAGACACTCCAATGCACATACAAATCACAGATTGTTAGGTTTGATTTTCACTATTTAATTCTAATCATGTGTTTGATTTTTGTTTGGCTAAGGGATTTAAGATGTCAAGTCAACAAAATCATTTAGGATCTAAAAAGGGCTTCTTATCACATAACTCTAGAATAAAGAATGATAAAGAAGAAAGATTACATAAAAAGGAGAAATTAAAGTGTCCAATAAAGCCTAAGCTTAAACTACCTTGAGTAACTTGCCTTGATTTCAAATATTGATTATCCATATAGTGATGGATTAGTGTTTTTTACTATTTTGAAAGCTATTCTTAGAAAAAGATATCACATCAAGGTGATTAGTGAAATTGAATAGTTGTTAAGAAGTAGATTGCTAATTTGGAATATCAAGTATAGGACTTGAAATCCAAAAATGAAACTTTGAACCAAGAAGTGAGCAACTTGAATGATAGATTGAGTTAATTTGCTAATGGATTAACAACACTAGAATCTCAAAAGGTCTAACTCCATAATCAAGTAAAAGCCCTTCAACAATAATGCAATCATAAACTTTTTGGTGGCAATATGAAGCAATTGGTGTCTATAGAGTGATATAGTGTCTTTAGTAATACTAATTCAAATTATCCCATGTTAGTTCTATTTAAGAAAGAAAAAGTGATGAAGTTTTGTATTAATTGTGATCAGTGAGGACATTTCGATACACAGTGGATGAGAATTAGTTCCAACAAAGTCATGGTTTTTGCTATTTGACATTGTCTTTTTTATATGCAGAGTCTCAAATGATCCCCTTTGTATGGTAGTTAAGCTTGACCCTTGTTATTTGGCTTTCAAGCTAATCAGACTACCATCTGGCTTTCTAAATTAGATAGGTTGTCTTCATCTGTCCAAATTGAGGATTGGAAACTTCGTGTTAGGTTGGAGTCTTATAAGCTTGAAGAATCAATTTTGGAAAAGGGTGTATTTCCCAGTTTGGTCAACTATCAGGCAACATCAAATGTGGAGTTATTTAGAGATGTCTCATATTTCTGATAAGGATGATGCTACCTTACCACCCTTTAAGAGTGGATCACCAAAAATACTAAATCAATCTAGATCAATGCAGTCCAAACCTAGGTTGCACTTTTTCTTACAAAATAAATAATAATTTAGAGACTCGAACCTTAAACACATAAAAGAAGAGGTAACTAAGTTCAACATTTGCACCACTTTATCGCTTGGTCCTTTTGATCATGTAGGTGTAAATTATATATATATATATAATATTAACATATACTAATATCTTGCATATTTTGCATAATTATTTTGTACATATCACACTATTATATATTTATTATTATTTATATATATTATATAGATATATATTTAATATTTTTATAAATACATATTACACAAAAAAATACATGATACGATCAATATTTATTGTTTATAATTACTTGTATATAGACAAAATGCATATATATATATATATATATACAGCATCACCTATTTTAAAATATGTATTATTTTGATATAAATTATACTATATATTTTATTATAATTAATAATAGTGAAAATATGTTTACTTTTGTATAATTGTTTCATGGAGATTTAAACAAATAAATTTATAACTTCCCACAAATTATTTGAATGTCACAACATTACTCAATTCTTAATAACTTAAAATTTTTTATATATAATATGATACGTTAAACTTTTTATTATATATATTTATAAATATAAAAATGCATTAATCGATCCGACATTTAATTTAACCAATTAAACTAATTTAACTTTGAACTAATCACGTTACTGGATCGATAAGTGAGTCGGATTTCAAAATATTGGGTTTTACACAACATCTAGATTCCTCTGCTATCTATCACCAGCATGAAACATTTATTTTCCATGCATCCCAATGTGAATCAAAATTTCATTGGGAACTTTTGAGCCAACATCAACCACCAGGTTTGGTATATGATGAATCACTATAAAAAATGATGTTGTTTAACGGCAGTTATCTAGAGGCAGTTATTTAAATTGCCTTTAAAATTTTATAGTGGCGGTTTACTTAATCGCCTTTATGTTTTAAGAGATGTTAAACAATAGCGACAGTTAAAGTTATAACCGTCGCTATGTTTTAAGAAATTGTTACAATAGTGACGGTTAACACTTAATCGCCTCTATGTTTAAGAATAAATGAACCGCCTCTATGTTTAAGAATAAATGAAATTGAAATTTTTTTCAGATATAAATAGATCTAAATAAAAAATTGGGCAACCTCCTTTGTTTCCCATTTTATCTTGTTTCTCTAGCCCTAACAACAGTCTCCCCTCTTTCCCATTTTACCTTCTTTCTCTAGCCTCATCTCAATGCTACCCATGGTGCTGTTGGATGAGGTTCGGTGCCTTTAGCCATCGTTCGAGTTTGAGCCACCTCCCAATCACCTTATTATCTTCTTTAACCATCGAACGCCACCAAACATTCATTTCATAATATCAAATTATACAATCTCTTAGAATTTTTCTAGTTTTATGTTTGATTTTAGTAGTTGTGAGAAGTACGTGTAGCTTATTTTGGCTTATGTTTGCTTCTTGGGCATAATTTATGGTACATTCATTTTTCACATATCATTTCCTATCCTGCTTGAAAGAATTAGAAGGAAAAATAGATAATTTCAACCTAACTTTTAACAGGTAAGTTTCATATACCTAATGTCAGGTCCCAACTCAGGTAGTATAAAGATTTAAAGAGTGGTAGACAATTTATAAAGCGGAATTTAAATCAGATCTTGCCCTTATCTCGTTGGAGATG
>JANHAO010024900.1:0-11488 GCA_026873985.1 Saraca asoca
CTTATTTACAAAGAATCACTCTTATACTTCCATAATTTAAGTCTAGGAACATTAAGATAACTCTATTTTCATAGAGTTATCAGATATTGATCAAAATTATTTTTCAGTATTAAAACTGAAGAAAGTATGATAGCAATGCTAATAATCTCCCTAGCAAAGCTAACAATTTTCCCCTTTTTGATGGTAACAAAAAGTTTTAGTAAAAGTTTATCAAAAATTTTCAAAAATTGAGTATAGAATTTAAAAATAATTCTTACTCCCCCTTTTTCATCTTTCTTAAAAAGACCTTTACTTAATATTACTCTAAAATCTAAATTGAGTCTAAAATATAAAATTTTTCATATAGTATCATTACTCCCCCTTTTTCATTATTCTTACCATCACTCCCCCTTTTTATCTAAGACCTCATCACTCTCCTTTTTTGTCACATCAAAAAGAAATAATGCATATACAAAATCTACAGAGCGTGAAGTAAAAAAAAAAGAATTAATCATATACAATCAGTATTTATATACAAAATTTAGAATTTAATCAAAATATAATATCAAAATGTAAAACATCAAAATAACCATATAATAGGGGAAAAGGGGACTAAGGGACTTGAGTGAGTGAGAGAGAGCGTTTTTTGTGGTTGTAATAAGAAAACTATGAAATGTGTTATGAATCAATTCATGAATTGATTCATAGAGCAGATATGCATCGATTCAAAAATTGATTTATGTAGGCTAATTAAAATTTTCAAGAGTTTTGAAATCCTCCCCAAAGATTAAAAATTTAGTGAATAGATTCATGAATCGATTCATAGTGTAAATTTTTGAAATATGAATCTATTTATGAATCCATTCATAAACTCAAAGAAATCTTGAAAAAATTCGAATCGATTAGTGAATCGATTCAGAGAGTCTTGAAAACAATTTTCATGCAATTTTGCTACAAAATGGTTAACAAATGATATGTTTACCAGTTCATGATCCATTTAACACCATTGAAAACTTAGATCTCACACCAAATACTTATAAAACAAACTTAGGGGAATCTTTGATGCCCAAGTTAGAATTTGTAATGTAAAATACAATTAAGCATAAAAGATAAAAATATTAAAATAGAAATTACATGGTGAGAGTAGCCATTGTCCAAGAACCATAAGTTGCTTCTTTGTCTCCGACAAACCTACAAAATGGAAATTATGCTTGCATTGGTGGTACCCAGTGGATCTTGGGTCTAAATTTGTTAGTAAACATAACAATATTTCCTTTAAAGGTACATGTTTTAGGTAACCAAATTAATTTCTCATTTGGTTTCAAAACATAAGTTCCATTTTTATGTGGACAATATCTAATATGATGTCCTTACAATAGAAGCAATATATGTAAGCAAAGTTGCTTTTTGTCTTTTGCTATTTATAGCCTAATCCTTTCTTACTTTGAAAACTCTTTTGATTCTTTAACATGTTGTTGAATCTTATCTCACTGTTAGCAAAGCTTTAGTTAAATTATTTATTTCAAATCTATAAGTTTTACATTAATCATAGATCCTACTTTCACTCAACAATTTTTCAGCTAAGACATTTAAGACACTATTCTCTTTTTCAATTTGTTTAATTTTCTTAAGCAAGCTTTCATTTTTTATGTTTGCATACTTTAACTCTTTCTTAGCTTTCAATAATGATTCATAAAGTTCATTGCATAAATCATCAATCTCATCATCACTAAAGCTAAACCAAGTTCGATCATATACCTTAATATCTTCATCTTCTTGAGCCATGGGCAAAGGAGTATTTCTTCCTCTTTTTCTTCTTCTTCTCTGAAATCCACTTGCTTATCTCCCCAAGTGGCTAGGTTGGCTTTCTTAAAGGATAACTTCCTTTTCTTCCTTTCATTTTCTAGCTATCTCTTTAGATATACAAGGCAGTCCGATTTGATATGTCCAGATTTCTGACATTCAAAACAAGTTGGAGTAGTGTTAGAAGAATTTCCTTGTTTATTCTTATTTTGGTTTTTTCTTTATGGAGCAACTCCTCTCTTTTCTCTGTTTCTATTTTCTTTGAGCAATCTCTATAGTTTCTTGTTTAATATGCCCATGTCATGTTCTTCATCTCCACTTTCACAACTGTCTAATTCATATTCTTCATTATCAAATGTGGTTGTAGTTTTTAGTGCTAAGGTTCTCCTTTTCTTATCATCACCATTCTTCTTGTATTTTTTCAACTCAAGCTCATGTTCTTCCAAGTTGCCATAAAGCTCTTGAATAGTAGGTATTCCCATTTTAAGTGATTCTTTGATAGCTATAAATTTAGGTTGTCATTCCTCTATTAGTGACCTTAATATCTTGTGCACTAGAACTGCATTATCAAAAGTTCTACCAAATAGTATAAGATAGTTAGTAATAGTAGTAAATCTATGAATAAGATCCTTAATGGATTCTCCTTCTTCCATTTTAAACATCTCATATTGGGAAACCAAGACATAAACCTTAGAGGCTTTAACTTTTGTTGTCCCAATGTGAGCTACTTTTAATGTGTCCCATATTTGTTTTACTATGACACAATTCAATATTCTCTCATATTCATTTGAGAAAGAGAATTAAAAATGATCCACTTGACTTTGGAGGCTAGATATTTTTTGCTTTCCTCCTTTGTCCAAAGAGATTTGGGTTTTGATTGTGCAATCCCATTAATTAAAGTTTTTGGTGGATCATATCCATCCTTAACTATTTCCCACATGTTTACATTAGTGACTTCAATAAAATATTTGATTTTTTGCTTCCAATAAGTGTAATGTTATCCATTAAAACTAGAGGGTTTATCTAAAGGTGGACATTCAGGTAAAAGAGTAAAACTAAAATCTATGATTCTCTTGAAATTAAAAGAGTATCAAAAGCAGAAGCTCTAACACTAATTGTTGATCCCTTATTGGATTGGATTCTAGATGGATTTTAGGGGAAGTCTTGAATCTTCTTTTGAATTTTTCAAAGAAAATTATCAGAGTTTATTTAAAGAACATAATTACTTATATTAAAAGCTAGAATAAATTATTATCACCTTTTGAGATTAATTCACATTGCAAGACTATTTATCAAATAAAATATGTGCAAGCAAAAATTAATACAGTAAAGTAAAGAACGCTAGAATTTTTAAAGTGGTTCTACTTTAATTGAAACCTCAATTGAAGTGTACATCCACTTTGACCAAATCCTCAACTGAATGGCCCTTTTTATTACTAAACATAAGAATTAACTAAGCTCTTGAGAATCAGTTTAGATACAAAAATTCATTACACCTTTTAATAACTATAATCAATCTCATAATTAAAGAAGATGCAAAGGGAAGATTAATCTCTATGCAAAAGGAAGATTAATCTCTCCCTTTGTATCTCAGATTTCTAAACTGTAGAAATCTAAAACAAAAACAAGGTTTCAAGATAGAATATCCAATTACTTGAATTGAGATGTGGATCTCAATTATCTAATGTGTTCTTCTTCAATTTGATTGAAAATTGATTCAATTTGATGAAAATAGATAAGATAGAGACAGGTCAATTTTTTACTTTGTTTCCTCTTAGTTTTTCGCACTTATTATGTTTGAAATGAGATTAGGTAGTATTTATAGTGTGGCAACCGACTTTTAAAAAATAACTAACTTTCAAATTGTGAATTGAATCATGAATCGATTCAAAGCAGTTACCAACTTATGAATCGATTCACCTATCAGCAAGAACTTTATGATTGAATCGATGTGTGAATTGATTCACATTATCATGTGAACAAGTCATGAATTGAATTTTCTAATCTTTAATAAAAACAATTTTTAAAACAATTCTTCATGAATTGATTCATGTTCATTTCACAAGATTTTCAGTATAAATCGATTCACACAGTGAAAAATAGCTTTTATAAAAATTGCACTTGTGAAAGAGTATTTGAAAACTTTGTTAGAAAACTTTTTATTTCAACTCATTTCAAGCTATTTATTTCTACCTCAACTTAATTGATTTAAGAAACTTATTTCGATCAAATATGAATTAGATCACACTTACAAAAGATCCTAAGTAATACAATAAAATTGTTATATCTAAAGGTGGATTTCTTGAATAACATTAGGTTAATTTTGATCCTGCAATCAAACAACAAACACTAAACACATTGTTAGATTGTTATATTGTTCAAAATTATTTTTCAACATTAAAAGTGAAGAAAGTATGATAGTGATGCTAAGAATCTCCCTAGCAAAGCTAACAACATTCATAACCCATGACCTTAGCATCTCTATGAACTTGAATGAATATATCATTCACCATCTTCTCAGCCATAATAAGTAACATTTTCTTTGGCTCAACAGAAGGCATCTCTTCAGTTTGAGTTGGCTAATAGTTAGTTAAGTCATTGATTCTTTGGTTTGCTTACTCTTAACCTTTCTAACCTCCGTTGTTGCCTAATTGACATGCATAAAATTATGAAATTTAGATATTAGAAATATAGTAAAATTAGAACTTTCAAACATAATTACTTATTAGATAGAAAATGATAAGAGTCTTTGGCCATGTGATGTAAGTCTTAATCTCTTGGTCCACTGTCCTTAGTTCATTTATTGACACTGGTAGTTTTGCACTTTGATTCAATGAGGTGTTAACGATATGCTTTGCTTGCTTGCCTAACAACTATTGGCAATGGAGGGTGTAACTGTGAAAAATCCTTCCATATGCCACTGTACATCCCTTAGGCATCAAAGTTAGAAGGCATTTGGCTCCTTCCTATATAGATAAAAAGGCTAAATTGAAAAATTTAATTATAATGTTATTTTTCATAGAAAATATTAGAAACTACTTATATAATAAAGAAAGTTTAAGCTTTTAGTTATAGTAATTTACCTCTGGTCACTTTGGAAATGGGTCAAGGTTTCCCGAGTAGCTGGCTTTCACATTGCTAAGTAAGGGAGCAGGATGTATCTCTACCTCATCAAGAACGGGCCTTTCTTCTCTCACAATTGAGCAGTTATCTCCTCTCTCACTTTCTGTGTCACTCTAATAATAAACTATGCAGTAAGATTCTTCATAGAAACTGATAATCCTCAAAGGTGCTTTGATGATCCCCTCCAAAATAAGCCTTTAGACCTAGTCCTCCTTTAATCCCCTGACATGGCTGGGATACTCTTAAGTTCCCAACACAACTATTAATATGTCCATCCTTCTAGATTGCTGTGTGAGAGAATCATGTGACATATATATAATTAAGAATATTTGTGTAGACCTTTTTATGTATATTCACCATGACTATTTGGCTTTCTTCGGACATATATTCACCTTTTGTGTTGATCTTGACTCTCTTCAATAATTTATGTTGAGATATGGAAATGACTTGTGAATTGGATTGATTAGAAGCTTGTTGTTTTGCAAGTTTTTCCTTTACCAAAACTTGCTCAAGCTTTACATATTTGCCATAAGACAGTCTATGTTTATATTTATTTTTTTACTTATCTCTCCCTATTGGTTACACTCATACCATATAGTTGAACCATTGCAAGCCCCAAGGATGGGACCATTGATATTCAAACTATCAAGAACTCTTATGATTTTAGTTGCACGACTAGAATCAATATCTATAATGAGCAGAGAACAGTTGGCCAGAGAAGATGAAGGGTTTCTGAGCAAGCCGGTTGTTGAACCCACGGAGGAGAAAGAGGGCAAACGACACAACCCAAAATAAACTAATTGACTAACTGGGCTGTTTGACCATAACCATTCGGCTGGGACAAGAACTGATTGAATGGGCTTAGCCACAAAGCACTAGTTTATGCACTTCTCCTCTATATAAATCAAGGTATGCACTCCTGATAGAGGTCTTCACTCTCATTCTCATTTTTACCTTCTTTCACAAGATTACTAACTTGACCGTAGGAGCGCTCTTCAAAGCCTCAATTCCTGTCACTTATATTCTTATTTTATAGGTTTTGAAGATCAAAATTTGTCACACTTAAATAGAACTTTTAAGACCTCATATGAGCCCATTTAACAACAATTATACATGTTCGACTTTTGATTATTTAAAGAGCTTTTAATTTGTGAAATCATATATTTTTAGAAATCTTAACATATTTTGAAATGTAATTAATTAGAATATTACATTATCATATTTGATTCAATTTAAAAAATCATTGAAAATGTTAAAATAGTGATTTTAATTAATTTATATATTTTTAAAAATCTTGTTAAATTTTAAAAAATATTCTCAAAAAATTTGATTGATTATTGAAAAATGATCAGTTAATACTGAAAAATTAATCGATTAATAATATCGGATGATTATCACTAACAATAGATAGTGTTCAATGATGATCAAATCAATATTCGCTTGAAGACGTGTGCTGAGATGTAAACTAAATTTATAAATTAAGCAGTAAGTACGTATTGGGACCATTTGGACATAATTACTTGAAACTAATTCTTCACTGATAATGTTGATTCCAGTAAAAAAACAAAGCCATTGTACGAGGATCATTCTTAGCCAATAGCTCTAATTTATCACATGTATGATATTACACAAATTCCTGCTAAATTGCAACAATAAATCCTCATATGGCGGCAACACAGAGACCAAGCATAGCCACGAGACCATGAGAAAACCATCAACAATTTCACTACAAAAAATCAAACTTCTTGTAACCGACACAAAGTAATCACATCTTTCTCCTCTAGAGTTGTACATTTCTCCCAGTATTTTTCTTAGTTGTCAAAGTCAGCATGGTCGTTCTTAAACCATAATTATAAGTTGGGTATATACAAAGCTACTAATCCAAGAATAGCTACCATAAACATGGTTGTCTCTAACGGCGTCTCAACCCATGCAATCAGTACCCACCAGCGAATCTGCCGGGTATTGAGAAGAGCTGAGTGTCCGCAAGACAGTGATGCTTATCCCAAAAGAAAACCCTATTTGCTAACGAACCAACATCACCCAAGATGGTGAAAAGAGAATGGAACAATGTGGTTGTTGAATTAGGTTGTGCCAGCATGACTAACTTCGGTACATGTAAGCTTCAACAGATCTTAATGAAATTCTCTCCAGAAATAAATAAATTGATACAACCAGAATATTTGAACCATCAGAATAAATATTTAGTCAAATCTCTTTTATATTAATTAAAACATTCTCATAATATAACTATTTAAAATATTCACTTCATCCCATGAGAATATTTTGAAAAAATATTAGTTAAACATTCTCATAATTAAAAAAATATTCACTTCACATTTTGAAATAATTTTCTTTTAACTATGAACCAATCAATCAAATATTGAATTCCCTTCCAAAATTTCTATAAAGAAAATTCCACAAACAAAAGGTTGCTTAGTTTATATCCTCCTTAAGTTATATAGGCCCAATAATTTCAAAACCAATTTATCTAATTTTGATAAGCCCATTTGAAATGGTTCCGCAATAATAAAGTAATGTTATTTGATAAATTAAAAATATTGGTGCCCTTCTAATCTTTTATGATTAAATAATACAAATTCAGCCCCTTTATTGCGGAACCAAACAGCCTATTACAACACCACGCAAAAAAAAAAAAAAAAATTTGAAATGAATAAAATTACAGCTGAACAGACAACTTGCTGATGAGGAATGCACAATTCATTCCATTCTTTTGTCAACAATAAGAAATGCCTCAACCAGTCAAATTGTACAGCTACTGGTCAGAAGAAGATCTGAACTGCTGATGCTGCCCATCTATCAAACTTATCTGTCGCTTGAGTTTAGCAATATGAGCTTGAACCTAAAACATGCAAGTACAAAATAACCACAGTTCAAATGTCTATCAATAACACTAACATTCAGACTTTGCAGTAGAAGAACAAGATTGAACTGCCTGCTCTGTGTCGTTCAGAACCTCCACTTACATAATGAAGACCAACTAGGGGAACCAATGGCTTATTAATAATGTATTAACCGAAATAATGATTATTTTGAAATAGAATGAGGAATTGGGCCACAGTATAAACTTCAGTTGACTGCAAGTGATCAGGGATTGGGACAACAGAAAATCAATTCACAAGTTATAAATAACCATAGAATTACAAAATAAATGTTGAAAAGCTTCAGTGTCACACAAAGTCTTTGGAAGTGTTTTTTTTTTTTTTTAATAATTTAAAATCACATTATAACATGCAGTTTGATGCTTGTGTTACAGCACCACATGATGCAATTGAAATGTAGAGAGTCTACAGTGTATGGATCATTACAGATGACAACCTCATGAATTTTGCTTTGATGAATCATTACAGATGCAAGTGATACAACATGATAGCTAATTTTTTTTTTTTTTTTGAAAAGATATCAACAGCAAAGTCTTATAGAATATCATCATTTAACAATTTTCTTCTGGCCAGAAAAAGAATATAAAAAAAAGTTAATGACATCACATTTCTTTACAAAAAGTTACAGGTACATATATGATTCAGATCACTAGGATGGTAACTACAATGAGCACACAAGCATTATACATGGCTAGAAATTCATAGTGAGGCAAGCATATACAGGCTATCAGTGGCTCATCAACTTGAAGTACTGAATAATGATATTTTGGATTCAATAGATATGTATTAGAGTCATAGGAAACATTATCTCTTACATACCTGCTGACGAGCTGCAGCAAGCTGTAAGAGCTCATCTGCTTCTGAGAAGTTTGAAAACCATTGGCTCAAAGGATGGTCTTTAGTATCACCTCTCCTCCTTTTACTTGCATCCTCAACAGGTACTGCATGTAATGTGTATCAGACATAAATTCACTCCAAGCATGAAAAAGAGAAAATTGCAGATAAGGGAGTTAATTAACACACCAGGAGGTGGCAAGGTAAGCCCAGGAGGCAATCTTGGCAAGTTCACTGCAGGATGGTTTTGCACACGAGCTAAAAAGGCTTCAGAAGGATCAGGGAAAACTATCTCATCATAGGATTCTACAACAACTGGCTTCTTTGTGGACATGGAACTGTTTTCATCCTCAGGGTACAACTTCAAGTGATGATATCTGTATACATATATCACTTCAATGAAATACAGGATTTAGAAAATATTGCTGAGATTCAAAAATACTTACATATGATACTTTAACATTCCAAGAAATGCTAGAGTCACCAGAATTTATTACAGACAGAATCACACTCCTTACTTTGACAAGTTTATGTACTAGATACAATATATATTTTTAAGTTATATGCTCATCCAGGAAAATCATTAGGTAATATAAACTAGAACTGGAGCCAATTAGCTGGGTCTATTAAGCTTAACATCATAGATATCAGTTATTTGGAAAGCCAGGAATACAATAGTTACTAGTTACTAGTTACTAAATAAAACACTCAACAATGGCTGTATTCATTTCAATCAAAATAGGCTGGATATGGTGCTGCTGCAGTGCACAAAGCATCATTCACATTGTTGATAGAGCAAATTAGAAAGTTATTGAGATTCTGATTATCACGAATAGTCTTTGGAGCATACGTTGAACCTCTAAACTGTGCATAAAGAAATCAGAGTATTAAAAAAAAAAACTCAATAAACCTTTTCAAAACATCTACTAAGAACAAAATCAGCAGCACAGTATCCACCAACTCACAAGTTCAAAGGCTTGTCACAGACGTCACTGTGGAAATATAGAGTGATGGCAACTTCAAATTCACCCCATCCTGCTTCTGACAACTCAAATGGTGGTGACTCCACAACCCTTGTGGGATTGTTGAAACTAGAATGCAACTGAAAAACAGCACGCTTTATTATCGCCCCAAGGTCCTCATTGTTTGCTCCTCGAATGTACACAGTCCATTTATGTGACTGATACCTTGTACAACATAAAAAATGGCAACTTTTTTGTTTCAAAAAATCTATTTTCCTAAAAACAAAGCAAGACATAAAAGCAGCAATACATGGCATACTTACTCGCTTGCCTTTTTGCCAAGCCAGAACGCAATATTACCATACACTATTGGAATGCTTATTTCCATATCTTTGAGTTTCTTACCCAAATTCTGCACATATCCCAGAATTGTTACACAATAAACGACTGTACTTTAGTGAAATAAAGAAACATGTTCACGTAAATGGTTTACATATGACATCTTAAAAGAACCATAGACATTACACAGAGCATCTTGGAAACTTCGAATTTGAATTAGAAATTTGATAAGATACAGTTTTGAAGACAGAGAGCAGCAAGACTCAAAATCATTCCTGACATGGCAGAGTTTAAGGACACCAATACTCCTGGGATTCCAAAAATAGAAAATCTCCAAATGAGAGTGAAGAAAATTACCTTCTTTTCAGTGTCTTCGGATTTGCCCATTTTTGTTCGCTGTGATTTTGGAGTGGGGCCACTAATTTCAGGTTGATCTTGACCGTACTTTTTTGAAGATAAGCTGTTGGTTATATCAATCACAAGTTCGTCGAAGTAATCGAAGCCGAATCTGAGTAACAAATCTTAGGGTTGATGTGTCTGCCAAAATTACACCCAATGGCTTCCCGACTTTACGATGTCGGCTGTCTAAACGGACAGATCGATCCCCAGCAAACCCATCTGCGATTTATATTGCAATTATTATATGGAATTATGGACAAGCTTTTAATCTTTTATAAAGATTTGACGTAAAAATTATAACTTTTTTACGTATAACTTTGAATTTTTTTAAAAAATAATAATTTTGCATTTAACAAATAGGATTTAAATTTTTTATATTGTAGGTGTAAATTGATTTTACACTAACACCCATATTTACGTTGTTATATCAATAAAAAATAATATACTCTTTTACTATTAGTAAAAATTATTAGTTGTTTTCTTTTTAATATGTGATATCTTTTTATTTGTTAATATTGTAAAAAAATTTATATTAATAGTAGATCAAATTTAAATTCTAACAAATATATAAAAAAGTACAACTCTATTAATTAAAGTTACAAAAAAAGTTATATAAATTATAATTTTTAATTAAAAAATAAGAAAAGGAAATAAATAAATTCATCCCTGAAAGATTATGTTGGTATCAACTTAGTCCCAATTTAGTTTTGACATTAAATGAATTCTTATATTAGTCCTTTCATTAGCAAGTTTTTGTAACAGTTAAATCTATCAGAATTAATTTAGAGTTGAATAATTTTAAAAAAAATTGAAAATACTGAGTTAAAAAGTAATTTTTCTTTTGTTTTGAAAGATTTTAGAGAAAGCAAATACCTAATTTCTGAAATCCACCATTACATTCGGTTGTTCTCTTTTGTTCTTTGACTATGGAAGCTTGAAGTGAGTTAAACTACAATAGAAGGTGCCGAATGAGCTAAAGGTTGGACTGCTTGAGGTGAATGAATCTTCACCAAAAATTGTGAAGAAAATGCAGACCCAACCAGAAAAGACCTCTTCTTTAGGGATGTTATGGGTGTTTTTGGGCAGTGCAAAATGGATTAGCAAAAGTTCAACAAAAGACGAGTTCAATATAAAAGGCTCGGATCA
>JANHAO010024901.1:0-11486 GCA_026873985.1 Saraca asoca
AAATGAAGGACATTTGAAAGGAATTTTCACAATTGTAGAAGGATAGTTTTGTCCATAAAACACTAGTCATATGACTTTCATATAAGCTTTTTTTTATAAGCTTCTCCATGAAGCTTATTGAAATAAGCTAAAATAGGCTTATAGATGGGTCATAAGCTATTTTCATAAGTTCAAACAAACACTTAACATTTTTTATTTAAAGTGCTTACGTGATAAGATAAGCTCAAATAAGTTGTAGATAAGCTCTCTTAAATGCACCCAAAGGAAAGACAGTAATCCTGGTTCGTTAAGGGTGAATTCTGGCTTGCTAGTCGGAAGTGTTACTCCAACCAACCTCCAGAAGACTCAACTTGATCGGATCAGGGAATAAGGTCAACTTCTACAACCAGTAGATCACCCAGTGCGAGCTTAGATCGCTAACCAAATAACCCAACTATGGGCCCAGAACTCCAAAGTCTAGTTAGCCAGAGGCATATTCTCCTAACCAACAAATTAGCCCTCAAAATCGACACATCAGCATTCAAAAATTGATAATGAATTACCCACCAAGCATTTATTGCCCATCAAGCATTTATTGAATAGACAGATTTACAATTTATTAAATTACACTTGTAACCCTTCCTACCTCTATAAATAGGAAGAGAGATCATTGTAACAAATATATAGTGAAAAATATATGCGGAAACTTTGCTAGAATAGTGAGAGAACTCCTGTATTGTTACTCTGCTGAGACACACAAAGAAACCACCACCTAAAGGCAAATATAACCAACGTGGATGTAGGAGTCACATTGACTTTTGCCGAACCATGTTAAAAAGCTTCTAGTGTCCCTTGTTCTTCTTGCCTTTCAATCTTTTTTTTGCTCACACCTATATTCTTGCATTCCTTACTTGCAGTTTGGGTTTTCACTGGACTTTTTCTATTGATGGATTTTTGCTGTCAACATTTTAGCGTTGAAGGAAGGGCTTGAACCTTCGACCTTATGGTTAATTGCCACACTGCCAAGAGGAAGAACTATCAGAAGTACTAACATTGCCACTGGCTAGCCAGAAGCTCATGCACAGTAACAATGGGAGCTGTTACTGACTAGACGCTCTATGCTGCCTGCTACAAGCATTTCTGCTGCCCCTATAACAAGTGTTGTCGCTAGCATGGCACCATCAACCCCTCACCAGCCTATCACCTTTGGAATTGATAGAATGCAAGCACGGCACCAGCACTAGGAGGTGCTTGAAAACACCATGAAGGAGTTGGCCAATGTGGTGAGGGCACTAGCGCAGGCATAGGCCCAAGGCACACAAAGACAAGTTGAAGCCATTACCTATGGAGGAGAAGTCCAGTAGCCAGGGGCTCAATAGGAGGGGCTTGTTAGAGTGGAACATCAGCAAGCTAGCTCAATTCACTCATCCAATTCACGACTAAGGTCAAAAGTCCATCGATCTCGCAAAGATTAAGGAGACAATTAGTGATGTGAGAGCTTGAACTGCGAAGGAAGCTTAAATGAAACTAATCATGGACGAAGGTTGGATCGCTACTCACTTGGTCACGAAAATAGCAGAACACATAAACCTTAGATCGCCATTCCCATGATCAAGAAGGAGGCATAAAACCTTAGATCACCATTCCCACGACCAGGGAGGTGACAAGAGTTAGTGAACCACCAGCCATTGGTTCAAGACTCAGGACCTAATGATCGAAAAGCTACTTCAGAGGGTGTAGCAGCTAGAGAAAAGACTTGTGGCTTAGAACAACCAAGATAGTTATAAGGAAAAGATGTCGTTCACTAAAGAAATTGAAACAAAATCTCTTCCTCATAGGTTCAAAGTCCCAAACATCCCACAGTATAATGGAGATAGTGACCCATATGGCCACTTAGACACGTTCAACGTCCAAATGGATCTCCAAACCATCACTCCATTAGTCAAATGTCACGTTTTTCCTATCACCCTCAGGGAGATACCCCAGACATGGTTCAGGAGTCTCCTAGCCTATAGTATGCACAACTAGGAAGAATGCTAGAGGAAGTTCCTCAACTAATACAAGGCACTCAGGAGACAGCTTCCCCTATCCTACCACTTGGCAACAGTCTTTCAACGAAATGATGAATCACTAAAAGACTACATCACCCAATTCTGATGTGAGGTCAGCAATATAGAGAACCCATTAGACGAGAGCATCCTCATAACTATTTCAATGGGACTCCATAAGGATGGTAAGTTGTATAAGGATATATACAAGTCTCCAGTGAAGGATTTAGGTGAGTTCTATGAGTGAGCCGTCAAGGAGATGAGGTGGGAGGAAACTTTTGGTTCGAAGAAGCCTAGCTAGAAAGATGAGGCAAGCAGCTCTAGCTAGAGCAGAAAGAGAACTAGTGGCAGGAATAATAGTTAGGGCCAAAAGGACGATTCTGGTGGTCACGTAACGACAAAGGCCAGGGGTGAGCAACCTCAATGCGAAGGTCGCTACGACAGCTACATCATCGTATCAGACACCCCAGATAGGATCTTCATGACAGAGAGGGATAAAGAGGACTTCGGGAGGCCCTGGCCCATCAGGGCTCCTATCAAGCATAGAAACGAAAATAAGTTTTGTACCTATCATAACAAGGTCGAACATAACACTTCAGAGTGCTAGGCACTCAAAGATGCTATTGAGGACTTAATTAAGATAGGCCACTTAAGGGATTATGTAGTACAACCTGTGGGATATCGACCTTCACAACTTTAGCAACTGGCACAGCATCCACGTTAGCAAACCCTATAATATAAGGAAGCACCCTCTGTGAGGACCATATTCACCATTTATGGTGGCTTTCACATTATAGACACCTCAAACAAATCGCAAGACCACTACGTGTGAGAAGTAGGCTGCGTCTTACTCATAAGCCTCTCGAGTCATGTGGAACATGAAAAGCTCGCTCAGAAAGCTAGAATAGCCCTAGACAACATCATGTTCACATAAGAAGATGCACAAGGAATTCACGCTCCTCACAATGATGCACTAGTCATCTGGGCCAAAATAGGCAATGCTGAGGTAAGGAGGATAATGATCGACACTAGCAGCTCAGTCAATGTAATGTACAAAGGATGCTTTGATCAGATAGGTGTGAGTGCAAGCCAGTTAAGTCCTTCCCCTGAACCCCTCTATGGCTTCACAAGAGATGGGATATTGCCAGTGGGATAGATCAGACTCCCACTTACTCTAGGGGACTCAAACTGTCAAGCTACTGTCATGGTGGATTTTTTTATCATAGATTATCCCTTAATTTACAATGTAATGATGGGATGACCCATAATGAATGACTTGGACATGGTTATGTCGACCAGGATCCTCACCATCAGATTCCTGACCCTTAACAGAGTCAGATGTGTGTGAGGAAAACAACAGGTAGCCCGACGCTGCTATAAAGACTTGATCAAGCTTGGGAAGCAAAGGAAAAAGGTGCATGTGGTGTCTAGCGGGGACCTACTAGGTGGAAAGCCATGAGCCATGAGCACCATGGGGATCAACCACAACCTCGACCCTTATAAGTTGGGCATGGAATGAGCTACTGGTCTAGTCGAAAAGCTTGAGGACATGCAAGTGAGTAAGGCAGATGTAGAGAGATGCCTTAAATTGGGGAAAAGCTTGCCCCCATATGTGAAAATGCAACTAATCAGATTTCTCAAGGAAAATCTAGATGTCTTTGCTTGGAAGCATGAAGACATGATAGGTATCGACACCGAGGTTATGTCATGCAGGCTCAATATCAACCCCCAACACAAGTCGATTCACCAAAAGAGAAGACCAATGACTACCGAGTGTTATGTCGCACTAGAGGAAAAGATGACCACACAGTTCCCACTTAGGTAGGTCATACAAAAGATGGATGTCTCAGGCCACCTACTCAAATGGGTAATCAAGCTAGCCTAGTTCGACATCAAGTATAAGCCTAAACCAGGGATCAAAGGGCAGGCTCTAGTAGACTTTATTGCTGAACTCACCAGGCCTATGCAAGAGGAAGTAAAGACTCCAGAGGCCCAGTATTGGGAACTATATGTTGATGAGTCATCAAGCAAGCAGAAAGCTAAGGTAGGATTGCTTCTCATTAGTCCTGAACAGAACAAAATCCTTTGCACGTTAAAGTTTGATTTCCAAGTCATAAACAATGAGGCTAAATATGAAGCATTATTAGTTAGGCTATGACTGGCAAAAGAGGTGCGACCTAAAAGGTTGAAGATTTTTAGTGATTCTTAGCTCCTTTTTTGGCATGTACGGGTAGAGTACTAGACTAGAGGGTTGAGAATGACCGTCTACCTATAGAAGGTCCAAGAGTTACTAAGCTCATTTCAGTATTACAAAGTTAATCAAATATCACGAGCTCAAAATACACATGCTGATGCCCTAGCTCACCTAGCTATAACAAAGGATGCCGATTTCTTGGGGGTGATCCCAGTGGAATTCCTCTCGTCCCCAAGTATAGAACAAAAGGATACTATGATGGCAATTACCACGACCTAGGACTTGTGGATGGGCCCAATCATTGATTACTTGTAGAATGACAGACTGCCAAAAAATAAGCTCGAGGCACGGTGATTATGAGCTCAAGTAGATAGATATTGCATGAATGATGATGTGCTATACAAAAGAGCATTCTCAACTCCACTCCTAAGATGCATTGATGACCAAGTGTTACTGGTTGACAACTCACTAGCTGAAACCATACAGTGCATGTCGCCACTCTTGGCCGACATGCCAACCTTCTCATAAATTTGAGCCACACTTGGATAGATAATCAGGGTATTGCAGAATATGCACAACAAGTCCAAAGGTAACATAAGCAAGTAAACCGAAGCACTAACATAAATCGAATAATTGAGCCTCAAGAACATCCCACATAAGTAGCCTTTACAATGCAACGAGCCAAAAATAAAGGGACAATTGATTAGGGAGAGGGAGAAAACTCTATTTTATTGATATATGCCTCATTACATAGATTGGAGTATGTAAGGGAGGCTTCAAGCCAACACACTCCTTTATATCCCCTAGACTAAGTGCCAACGAGCCCTAAAAGAACACCTGACAAGGCCCTAATGTGCCCCGACCGAGCACCTAACAAACTATTAACACTTTCCCTATTAAAAAGCATTCTGAGCTAAAGGTCATCCATCAAGAGTAGACATACTTTTTTCCAATTAACATAAGGCCATTTCTTGAAGCTTTAGGTGGAGGTTTTATGCCATATTATATGGGCATGAAGCTAAAAATGCAAGAAACGTGGCCACGTATTTTTCAACTTACACTAGATAAGTGAACCCTGCCCAAAATTATAAGAATACCCTTAAAATGGGGGAAAATTAAAAAATTAGTACACAAGCTAGATTGGTCCCAAATTTAAGCCACAAGGCCTTCATACCATGCTTGATTTTTTCACAAAGTTTTGTGTCAAACTGAGCACATTTGCCCCCTCAAATCATTTGCAAGGTTAACTTGTGACATTCTCCCCGCTTAAAGAAATATCAATGTCCTCATTGACATCTTAGTTTGACACAGCTCCTACAAAGGTCTTTTGCTTGCTTCTCTTGAGCTATTCTCATGAACTCTTCATGACGGTCTTTAGCTAACTTCTCTGAGCTACTCCCTCGACCACCCCTAGCTTGTCTCTTTGAGCCAATGTCTTTTGAGGACTTTCAAAAAGATAGCAACCTCAACCTGACATAGCATAAGGACAGTCTTCAATCTGTTGCTCATCAACTCCTCCCTTGACTTCCTTTTAGCTTGTTTCCTTGATAGGGTTCCATCAAAATCATACTGCCTCTACAGGCTAGAATGAGTTCCCCTTGAAACTCAAAATTTTTGCTACCTCCATAGCCATCAATGAGCTTATTTTGAAACTCATGAATTTTGCTACCTCTGTAGAGTTTGGGTTAAGTTTCCTTTGAAACTCAAAAACTTTGTTGCCTCCACAAACTTTAGAATGAGCCTCCTTTGAAGCTCAAAAGTTTTGCTACCTCCATAGACTTTGGGATAAGCTTTCTGTAAAGCTCAAAAGCTCTGCTGCCTTCACAAACTTTTAGGGTGAGCTTCCTCTAAAGCTTAAGAACTCTACTACCTTTGCAGACTTTGGGGTGAGCTTCCTCTAAAGCTCAAGAACTCTATTGCCTCTATGGACTTTGGGATGAGCTTCCTCCAAAGCTCAAAAATTTTGCTACTTCCGTAGACTTTGGGATAAGTCTCCTCCAAAACTTGATAATAATGCTGCCTCCACAGACTTTACATGAGTCTCCTTTGAAACTCAAAACTTAAATTCTTTACTACCTCCACAAACTTTAGAATTAGTCCCCTCCGAGACTTAAGATTTTTGTTGCCTTTATAATTAGTGTTTGCCTCACTACCTTTATAGCTTGCATACACACTATTCTTAGATTATTGTCTCTGTAATTTGTGCTTACCTACTACCTCTTGTAGCTTGCATGCACATTGACCCCGCACAGCTCTTAACTCAACTTGCTACCTTAGTAGCTTTCAGTTTGGGTCGCTACCTCTGTAGCTCTCAATTTAGGCTCTTGCTACCTCCATAGCTCTCAATTTAGTTTGCTACCTTCATAGCTCTCAATCTAGGCTCTTGTTACCTCCGTAGCTCTCAATTTGGCTTGCTACCTCTATAGCTTTCAATTCAACTTGCTGCCTCTGTAGCACTCTCCGTTTGCTACCTCTGTAGCTTGTGCACCAGCTTAGTATTCGGGACTCTACTACCAAATATGCCCCACATCTAATGCCCATTACACTGATGTAAGACACAAGACTGATCCCTTGGTTCCAAGGTTGCATGTGTTAGGTTTGATCATCCTTCACACTTTGCTACACCCTTCAATCAGATCCTTTGATCCTCTCTTAAGTTGGAACCCTCTGGTAACTCGGCCATCATAACCCTTTTCGGAGTTAGTGCTTCTCTAGCACCATGGTCCTCATGACCTCTCCTAAGTTTGCACTCTCTAGTGCTAGTATTATAGAGTTAATCCTTCATTAGCATCATGGTCCTTATGACCTCTCCTAAGTTTGCACTCCTTAGTGCTGGCTTTTTTAGAGTTGATGCTTCACTAGCACTGTGGTCTTCATGACCTCTCCTAGACTTGCACTCTCTAGTGCAAGCATTTCGGAGCTGATACATTCTTGTATCACAACCCCTACAACCACTCCTATGAAGATTGGTGTCCTCCAACACGACATCCACTGTTGTTTTGACCACCATAACCTACTTCAAGCCCATTCTCTTCTAGCTCCCTCACTTTTGCTCAATAAGGGGTTGCATGTAGAGTATTATTGAGCACATCCTTTGATGGCGGCTCCCTTACTTTTACTCAAAAAAGGGGTTGCATATAGAATACTGTCAAACACATCCTCCAAAGGCTCCCTCCCCCCCACTTTTGCTCAAAAAAGGGTTAAGCATAGAGTAGTCTGTCAAACTTGCTCAAGCATCACATGTTTTATTTGGGTGAGAGTATCACCTCTTGCTGACAAAACATGGCCTATTTGCAAGTCCCATTCCTTGCTCACAAGTCTACTTACTCTACTACTCCAACAATATCGCTCCTTGAACATGAACTTGACACCTAACTGGCACCTTCATGAACACTCGAATATGATACCTCGATGGCATCCCCCTACCATGGCTAATAAGGTTGAACAAAAAGTTATCTGTCACCCTTGTTTTGGCTCTCCATATGCTCAAGCTCTCAAAGGTCATTGCCACAAGCTCCACTTGTGACTAAGTATTGCTAGTTTACTACACTTCAAGGTCATTGCCACTGCTCCCTTAAGTAACTATGTAGCACTAGCTCATTACTCAAGTATCATTGCCACTTTTCATGCGACTATAGTGTGCTAGCTCCCTAGCATCATGTCTCGAATCTTATGGATAAGCATTGCAACTTGCTTCCTGCATTCACAAAATAGGCACAATAGATCCCTCCTGGATCATCTCATTCCTTTCGAGGTTTACTCTTTGACTCAAAGGTGATCATGCCTTTTGATATAATCTTGGACTTCTCCCACTGGATTTTCCTCCTTCAGGTATTTCAACCCTTTGACACTAATAAGATTAGTGTGCTCAACATATCAGAGATGTGTCATCCCGTAAGATGTGCCAACTGCCTATTGTGGTCACACTCTCTAGCATGACCATGGCTTTTACCTTTAGGCTCCATTAACAGTTCTTATGTCCCTCAAGGACATGGTCAAGCATTCTCTACAAGACCAGGGCTTTTCCTAAGGCTTCCTTCCACTAGTTAAGCTCTCAAATCTTATATCCCTATATATATCTCAACATTTTTGTTGTGAAGTGGCTTTGTTGTGAAGTGGCCACGTAATCTTGCATGACCAAAACTTCACCCACTGGCTCTACCGATTGCTAACTTGTCCCTCTGGAGGTCGCCAAATCTAATGGTAAGACCAAGGCTTCTCCCGGGGCTTCCTCCTACTAGATAGGCTATCAATTCACTCACTCTTTTGAGTGGTTGTCATTCTCTCAAATGCTTAAATGAATGAGCACATAATCAACATCCCTGCTATACAACAAGTCCACTACCTTTTGCACACACACGCACTCGATACATTAATAACATTCCCTTAGTTGCAACATTCTTGCATCCTCACTCAAGATCCACTTCAGTCCCTTGCTATCCTCATGGCCAAGTCTTTGATAGCATCTCTTCATAAATTTGAAAAATGTTCACTCTGTTTACAACCCTTATAAGCTTGGACAAGCCGAATCTAATCCAATTGTCCACCTTGACATGATGAGAACTCACTCCCACCATCCGACTCTCAAGCCGATTCACCCTGCTTACCATGTCTTCTTGCCTACCCATTCCCCTTGCCTGCTCCACTGAGTGCTTAGTGAGAACTTGGTTGCTTAGCAAAACTAGCATTTGGTGTGAAGCCAAGTTCATGTGGCTGCCCGATCTACTCTCTAGCAACTGAGCTTTGATACCAATTGTCATGGGTCGATAGCTCACTAGTTGAAACTATACGATGCATGTCGCCACTCTTGGCTGACATGTCAGCCTTCTCATAAACTTGAGCCACACTTGGATAGATATTTGGGGTATTACGGAGTATGTACAGCAAGTTCAAAGGCAACATAAGCAAGTAAACCGAAGCCCTAATGCAAATTGAACAATTGAGCCTCAAGAAAATCCCACATAAGTAGCCTTTATGGTGCAACAAGCCAAAAATAAAAGGACAATTGAATAGGGAAAGGGACAAAACTCCATTTTATTGATATATGCCTTATTCCATAGATTGGAGTGTGTAGGGGTGGCTTTAAGCCAACACACTCCTTTATATCCCCTAGACTAAGTGCCAACGAGCCCCGAAGGAACACTTGACAAGGCCCCAATGTACCCTAACCCAATGCCTTACAAGCTACCAATACTTCCTCTTAAAGAGCATTCTAAGCCAAAGGCCATCCACTAGGAGTAGACATACTTTTTTCCAGTTGACAAAAGGCTTTTTCTCAAAGCTTCAAGTGGAGATTTTGCACCATATTATATCGATGCAAAGCTAAAAATGCAAGGAACACAGCCATGTGCTTTTTGACTTGCA
Source organism: Saraca asoca (assembly GCA_026873985.1). Lineage (NCBI taxonomy): Eukaryota > Viridiplantae > Streptophyta > Magnoliopsida > Fabales > Fabaceae > Saraca > Saraca asoca. The sequence goes on from JANHAO010024901.1 coordinate 9,586, forward strand.
CTAAATAAGTGAAGCTAACCAAACCATTGAAACGGGGAAAAATCAAAAAATTAGTACACAAGCTAGATTGCTCCCAAATTTCTGCCACAAGGCCTTCATACCATGCTTGATTTTTATACTAAGTTTTGTGTCAAATTGAACACATTTGCCCCCTCAAATCATTCACAAGGCCAACTCATGACACCAAGAAACCATTGTGAAAATCATGCTAAGGGGCTATCTCTAGTTTAGAGGGCTCTCCGATAGGGATTCTATTAGCCCACAATGAAGTAGAATGCTGCTAATCTTGTTAAGAAATGCAATAAATGCCAAAGATTCATAAAGATCCTATGAGCCCCACCAGCCTACCTATAGCAGATGGTTAATCTATAGCCCTTCATGAACTGGGGGATGGACCTAATTGGACCACTCCCTATAGCTTGCAAAAATTGCAAACATTTAGTAGTAGCTATGGATTATTTCACTAAGTGGGCAGAGGCAAAGGAGCTCATAGAGATCTCTTTTACAAAGATTGAGAAGTTTGTATGGGGTAACATCATTTCTAGATTTGGAGTCCCCTAATAGATTGTAACTAATAATGGGACATAGTTCAATAGCAAGCATTTCATCAAGTTCTACGATGAACTCAAAATCACAAAGAGCTTCTTGGTTATAAACTATCCACAGGCCAATGGACACGTTGAAGTTATTAATAAGATCATCAAATAGATTTTGAAGAAGAGGTTGGAAGCCAAGAAGAAAGCATGGGTAGACAAGCTACTAAAAGTGCTCTGGGCTTTCAGAACCATAGTCTACAGTAGCCCAAGAGAAACTCCCTTCTCAGTAGTATATGGATCCACCGCAATGATCCTAGCAGAACTTGAAATGGCATCACAATGAAAAATGACTTTTAATCCAAATGACAACCACCAACTGCTCACTACGAATCTTGATCTAATAGAAGAGAAAAAAGAAAGTGCTCACCTCAACATTGTGACCTACCAGTAATGGGTTGTGATGTACTATAACCGAAAGGTTCGAGCTTCAAACTACAAACTTGGCAATCTCATTTTGTGCCTTATTCTCCCTAAAGCTCATAAAGCCAATGAAGGGACCCTAGGACTGAACTAGGAGGGCCTATACCTCATCAAGAAAGTCATTAGCAATGGGGCTTATCACCTGGCAGATATGGATGGAAGAGAATTCCCTCGATTTTGGAATGCCAAGCATCTTCACCCATACTATTAGTAAAGGTCCAAATTTTGTAAATTATGTAAAAAAATTAGTGATAAATGAGTAAAATGCCTATAATTATGTTGATTATCACCTCTTAATTAGTTATTAATTTGTAGTTTTTCTGCACTTTTTTTCTTAGTTTAGTTTGTTTGCTCTTGGTACTACTATATTTTGCATTTGTCTTTTTTAGTTAACAAAAGAGTCTTTAAAAGGAAGATGAGAGCTAAAGTCTGGAGCGCACTTGGATCAAGAAGAAGCTAAGGAAGAAGATGTGAAAAGTCAAAGACAGTTATATATTGAAGCTAAAGAAAAACATGAAGCCAGCATCGAACACGGCCTGATCATGTCCTGAAGCACGGCCGTGTTCGGTGCAACAGCCAGCAATCTTCTATAAGACATCCAACCCAAAACACGAGCAGCCCATGTCCCGAAGCACGGTCATGTTCCAAGCCTAAAAATTATTATAAATAGCTGACCTGAAGACACAATTAGGCATTCATTAGTTCTCTTCAATTAGCATTACTTAGAGCATGAGTTTCTTGATCTTCTTGAGAGTTTTTTGACTTTAGTTTAGGATTCCTTCTTTATTTTAAGTTCTTGGAACAATCCTAGTTTACTTTTATCTCAATTTTCTTCTTTCTTCTTCATCTTTTCTTTCTTTCTTTCTTTCTTTGTTTTAAACATTA
>JANHAO010024902.1:0-11487 GCA_026873985.1 Saraca asoca
GTGATGTAATTAAATATAATTAATTAAATTTTAAGTAATTATATTCTTATTTTGAATATCTTAATTATATCAATTTGGCCTTAATCTCAAAATAAAAGTAATATATTTCATATATCTAATTATATCAACATATCATTTTATGTCATTTTATATTTAAGAGATAGTTCAATAGTTAATTTTATCAAACTTCTAATACAATCAGCTAGTTTATTAACTTTTAGGTAACAGCTATCAGCCAGCAGTTAGCAACTAGTAAAATAGCTAACAGCTAGTTTATCAACTATCAGTTAACTTTTCACCTACTTGCGCCAAACAGACTTCAACTCTTATGATTAATATGCAATGAATAAAATTAAATGAATAATAATATATTAAGTGTAACTAATATGATTCATTAAATAAAGCTAAAAGTGTAATTTGACTTCCAATAAAATGAGACATAAAATGAGTTCAAAACCACTCAACTGTAGCTTTGAGTATTCTGTATCACTATATCTGGAATCATACAATGAGTATACATAGACAACTAGGTTTACAAGGCGTGGCCCTTGTTTATGTTTGACTGTCATTCAATAAAAAAGCAATGCCAGTAATAGAAACACAAACCCTCACCCTGTAAAAAAAATAAAAAAAGAGATAATCTTGCAGCCATAGGATCACTCAGACTATACAAAATTATCAATAAAACCCTTATATCACTTTCACACTTGACTCCCAAAACTTAATGTTACTAATATCTACATAACCAAGTAATGAAAGCAAAAGACCATTAGCTGAAGTCTATTCCAGCATCTTGTTTGGGTGGGACAGTTCAGAGAATCCCTTCATATGAGGTCCTTTATGTCTTCTCCATTTAGAGTTGTTTGTTCAAAGCCAAAGATGAAAGGAGCTGGGCAAGTTGGCTTCTCAATGGTCTCATGAAGACTTGACAAATTTGGGTGATTTAGTCAATTAGTGCATCCTCACTATGCAACTACAAGTAATCAAAGGAGCCATTAGACACTGCAACCAAATTGAACCACCTTTTCATCATTTGGCCTGCAACCAACATTAATCAAAAGAGCTACCAGACTGCTAACAAAAATCATATATTTCATATCAGATATGCACCTCTGAATCTAGAAGCATCAATATTCTTAAATAGAACAGATGCTACTTGTAAACAAGATCCGACCAAGTAAGAAAGGCCAGTATTTTCGGCTTTTATAAATGCTGAAATTATAGAAGATGCATCATTAGTGCTACACCAGGAGCAGAACTCACCAGTATTTTTTATTTTTTTTTCTCTAACTTCAGTTGTAGGTTCTGATCCACTAATGATAAACTTGACAAATTTGTAATGTATCTAATTTCCGCGCTTATGATTGTCATTTGCATCATCATGGTCAGTATCAACCAAGCAGTACTCAAATGATGCTTGCTGACCTTCTGAAGTTGACAACTCAAATCTCACTGGTTTTGTATCCCAACTATGGGTGTGTCCATAATTGTATGCTCGAACTGCAAGCCTTTTGGAAAATCTCCCTATCCACTTGAAACCGCCATATTTGCTGCAGACTAGCCACATTATGGAACCTGAAAAGGAGCAACAGAATTGTAAGATAATACCTTGGACAACATACATATTGCAATAAAAGGATTAGAAACAAGGGATGAAAAGAATGTCAACAGATTATAAGAACAAAAAAAGGGAAAAAAATAATTTTCTATCTCACCATAGATGCTCAATGGTTCACAATAATACAGAGATTAAGTAGGTGGGTGTCCACAAACTAATTTAAACAATGTGAATCAATTAAAGGAACCGCCAGTGAGTTTGTATAAAGAATGAATGGTTTGATTGAAGATTACATTACATGATAAGGTCAACCTACAGAAACTGAACCAAATCATTAGTGCATATGATGGATGTTTCAGGTTTTTTGATTTCTTATAAAATCATTAATAAAACTAATCGAAGAATTGTTTTCTAGTTTTTGATTTCCAGTACATATGATGGATGTTTTAGGTTTTTTGATATCTAGAATTGTATTATTATTTTCTATTTTCTCATGTGACACAGATGGGGGACCATGAGGGGAAATCTTGTGACATGTCGAATGTGGATGACACGACCAAAATGGAGGACATTACTGGTCCAAGGAATGGTTGGCAGAATGATGAAGTCATAGTTGACAAGGTGAGGGATCATTAACAAAGGTAATCGAAGAATTAGTTTCTAATTTTTGATTTCTAGTGCATATGAAGAATTAGTTTCTAATTTTTGATTTCTAGTGCATATGATTGATGTTTTAGGTTTGTTGATTTCTAGAATTGTATTCTTAGTACATGTGATGGATGATTCATGGTAAATTATTTATTTTCTCGTGTGACATAGAAGGAGGACCATGAGGGAAAATCTTGTGACAAGCCAAATGTGGATGACACGACCAGACTAGAGGACATTACTAGTTCTAGGAATAGTTGGCAAAATGATAAAGCCATAGTTGACATGACAAGGGATGATGTAATGTCCATGCAGTTTACAACATTAGGTGATGTGGAGCAATTCTACAAGGCTTATGCACTTGTCAATGGATTTGGCATTAGAATGGTTGCTCTTCTGAAGAATAAATATGGCAAACCTATCACTCGAAGAATGGTTTGTAGTGCACAGAGTAGTAGCGACTTGAAGCACATTGCAAAATCAGAACAACAAAGAGAGCATAAGCCATTGACACGTGTGAGTGCAAAGTTGGACTAAGGGTTATATTTATGAAAAAAACAAATAGATGGCACATTTATTGATTTAAAGATCACCACAGCCATGATTTTCTTGGAGCCAGTCACATACCACTTCATAGATGCCATTGGAGGTTGACAAAGGCTGACAAGGCACAGGTGGGAAGCATGCATGAATATAGTTTCACTAGCCCATCAATATATGAGTTTATTGCTGGTCAATTTGGTGAATATGGCAAGGTTGGTTTCTCCAAGAAGGATATGAACAACCATATAAGTTAGGATTTGACTTTTGCAAACAGTGGGCGAAGATGCAATGGCTATACTGCACTACCTTAAAGGAAAAGCTAATAGTGACCATGACTTCTTTGTGAAGTGTAGTACTGACACAAAAAGCTGGCTTCAACACTTGTTTTGGGTTGACAGGAATAGCAAACTTGATTACAAATGCTTTGTTGACATTGTAGTGTTTGACACAACCTACAAGAAGAACATATACAACAGGCCTTTTTTGATTTTTTCTGGGGTCAATCATCATCGAAACATGATTATTTTAGTAGGTGCCCTTGTTACAGATGAGATGGAGGAAATGTATAGGTGGATCTTGATGGTGTTACTTGAGGCAATGGATGGCAAAGAACCACTTTCTGTAATCAATGATAGCGACAAGGCAATGCGTAATGCAATTAAATTTGCTCTTTCGAAAGCATGTAACTGTCTCTATGCTTGGCATTTGGAAAGAAATGCAACTAGTAATGTTGCTAGTACCAAATTCATAAAAGCCTTCGAGAACTATATGTTTGCTGACATAAGTGTTGCAAAATTTGAGCTCAAATGGAGCTCCATGGTGAAAAAGTTCAAGCTTGAAGAAAATGCCTAGGTTCAAAAAATGTATCGTAAGAGAACCATGTGTGTGTTAACATATCTCCGAGTGAAGTTATTTGTTGGAGTTAAGAATTTCACAGTGCGAATCAATGAATGCATGGTTAAAATAGATTTGTCAAACATAGTCACAATTTGGTGGACTTCTTGCATCACTTTCATCAGAGGTTGAATTACCTTAGGTATAATGAGATGGTGGTTGATTTCAAATCAACTCATAAGGAATTGGTTCTAAAAATTGCTTTGGAGTTAATTGAGCGCTGTGGTGCTAATGTCTACACACACGAGGCATTTTGGATCTTTCATAGAGAATTGAAAATGTTTGCAGCATGTGTGTTGGTTGGTTGCACTCAATGAATTACTACTAAGACCTACAAAGTTAAACGTTTCTTGGACCTTGACATTTTCTGGAATGTCCATGTTGATTGGCAAGATGATGTCAAAATTATGAGTGAATATGGAAAGTTGCCATCATTTGGCATCCCATGCCATCACATTATATTTGTTATAGTTCAAGGGGATTTGGGATACCTGCCCCATTGTTTAATTGTGGATCACTGGAGGAAGAATGCAAAGGTTGTTAGTGACCTAGCCATCGACAATAGGGAACATAAAGATCGAGATATGAAACTAAGTTGATATGCAATAATAGTTGCTGCATAGAAATAAATTACTTTTCAACACATGATTATTACTATATAATTATGGTTTAATAAATAATGTCTACCTAAAAGTTTTTTCTCTTTAAATTTTCAAATCATTTTTAAATATCAAATATTGAATTTGATATTTCATAATTTTCCTTTTTGAAATTTTTATTATTTTTGAGTACTTATCATAATTTAAATTTGAATTTTTTTGGAAATCTCATAAAAAATATTTCTAAACTAAATATTTTTTAAAGATAAAATATTAATTATGATAAGAAATCTCATAAAAAATATTTCTAAACTATATATTTTTTAAAGATAAAATATTAATTATGATAATAAATGAACTCTTATTGAATTTTTTAACATAAGGTAACTAATTTAAATTATTAAATAAAATTATTTATAAATAAATTTACCTAAGTGTTAATATATTAACAAAATATTTTTGAAAAGATAAAAAAATTTTAAATGATAAATTTAGTTAATTTGAAATATCAAATTAAAAAAATTTTCAAATTAAAAGAAATTTAATATTCTTTCACAATGAATATAAATATATACCAATTATATATCAAACTAAATGAGTAAGTTTTGTCTGACAAACTTAATTTTTGCTATGTATTTTTCCGTTGATTATCTTATTATTGTGCTTGCAGTAATTTCTTGATAATTTGCCCTATTGGGCAAATTAAAGGCACGAGATAATGTCCGTCATTCCATTGTGGTTGGTGTACGAAGAAGTCTAAACTTAGAAATGGAATTGAATTCGTTACATTTTGAATTTTTTTTCCATGTCAAGTTTCATACTTCCATCTATCCATGGCATTGCATTGCTTGCTTTGCATAGGTGTTAACTATGGTGGTAGCCAAAATGACACATCTAGAGACAGGCAATGCAAGGGTGTAGAACTAGTATTTTTTGCCAATTTTTTAGTAAGTCACCTAATTGATGTCCTATAAAAACTACAACACTTGTTTTCCATTTGTTCACTGACATATTATTTTCATGGTGAAATATCTAAGCATTGCTTTGGATGGATATAGCACCAAGTTTTAAACTAATAGCTCATGATTGAATGTGCAATGAGAGGATATTGTGTCCCATTCATATCTAGTAGTATCAATGTTATGGGTGTTCTTTGGAACCAAGTGAACTAGGCTGGCAAAGGTCCAATGGGCTTGTTAATGGTTCCATGAGCCAGTCCAGTAGAAAAAAGCCCATGACCTCTGGAGCGAGGTCGCGGAAGCTAGGCAATAGCTCGCCTCAGTACAAGCTCAGGTTGTTAGGCGAGACTAGAATGCCTAGCGAGCTCCCTTCCAGCCGTATTATAGAATATCCAATCAACAGCTTAGATTAGACTTCCGACAGACAAGCGTGAAGGCTTGAAGTGGGCCATGATAATGGTAAGAATCAACGATTTGAAGTTCAAGATCTGATGATCGAGGAGCTGATGTAAAGGGTGCAAAGGTTGGAGAAATATCCCTCGACTCAAGACTGATCAGGTTGTTATGAGGGGAGAACCCTGCTTTCCAAAAAAATCGAGATAGAACCTCTTCCCTACCAATTTAAGGTTCCTATCAACCCGCCATAAAATAGAAGAAGTGACCCGTATGATTATTTGGATGCTTTCAACATCCAGATGGACCTTCAAACCAACAATCCCCTGGTCAAGTGTCGAGTTTTTTCGACTACTCTTGGGGATGTGCCATGAGCATGGTTCAAAGGTCTTCTAACTTGGAACATCAATAGTTGGGAGGAATGCCAGAATAAATTTATCGACCAATACGGAGCCCTCAAGAAGTAACTCACACCATCTTGCCACCTGGCCATAATTTTCCAACAGAGGGATGAATCATTGAAGGACTACATCGTGAGATTTCAATGTGAGGTTAGCAACGTGGAGAATCCCTCTGATGACAGCATTCTAATAGCGATTTCAATGGGACTTCGTAGAGACGAGAAGTTGTACGAAAGAATATACAAATCCCCAGTGAAAAGCTTAGGAGAATTTTATGAGCGGGCCGCTAAAGAAGTTCGATGAGAGGAAACTTTTGGTCCAAAAAAGCCTGGACAGAAGGGCAAAGCGAGTGGCTTTGCTTCCAGCCAAAATGGGAGAAGGAACAACCGTGGCAAGGGCAGAATAGGCTAGACCAATTATACGGGTGCCCAACTTGCTAAGAAAGCTAGGACAGAGCGACCTGAACCCTGAGGTCATCGTGATAATTATAGTATCTTGTTTAATACTCTAGAGAGGATATACGCCACAGAAAAGCACAGGGAGAATTTCAGGCAATTTAGGCCCCTGCTGACCCCTTCAAAGTATAGGGACGTCAAGAGGTTTTATGCCTACCACAATGACATTGGGCACACTACCTCTGAATGCAGGACACTCAAAGATGCAATCGAAGACCTGATCAAGAGAGGTTGCTTGAAAGATTATGTGGTGTAACCTGCGGGTCAGCGACCTCAGCAGTAGGTAGCGCAGCCTTCCCAGCACGCTAAACAGGAGCAAACAACAGTGGTCAGAACCATCTTTATAATCCATAGAGGGCTGTACATTACAGGAACCTCGTGTAGCTTGCGTGAACGATATGTATGAAATGCGAGCTATGTCTTATCTGTGGGTTGTGAGTTTGACAGACCCACTAAGAAAGGTAGGGCTATTTTGAAATGCATCACCTTTTTAAACGACAACGCATGGGGAATCCAGTCCCCTCATAATGATGCTCTTGTTATTAGAGCCAAGGTCAACAATGCTGAGGTGCGAAGGATCATGTTGGATACTAACAGTTTAGTCAATGTCATATACAGAATGTGCCTTGAATAGATGGGATTGAGCCAGGATGATCTCAAACCTTCGCCTAAACCTCTTTTTAGCTTCACTGATGATGTGGTATTTCTCGTAGGGTAGGTCAAACTTCCTATCACTCTGAGAGACAAGGACCATCAATCCATAGTTCTAGCTGACTTTTTGGTTATAGACTGCCCTTTGACTTACAACATAGTATTAGGATGACTAGCGATGAACAATTTGGATCTAGTCATGTCCACTAGAATGCTGACAATGTGGTTCCTAACCTCAAACGGAGTTAGCTGCATACGAGGTGAGCAGTGCATAGCCCGATAATGTTATATGGATGCTGTTAAGCTTAAGGAGAAGGGGAAAAGAGTTGATGTGGTATCTAACAAAGAACCTTGAGCTCCAAGCTCAGCTGGGATCAGCCATGATCATAACCCCCATGATTTGGAAGTAAACAGGGAGACCGGACCAATAGAAGAACTTGAAGAAATAAGGGTCAGTGAGGAAGATGATGAGAAGTGCCTCAAGCTTGGAAAGAACCTACCTCCTGACGTAAAGGTCTAGCTGGCTGATTTCCTTAAAGCAAACTTGGATGCCTTTGCTTGGAATCATGAGGATATGGTGGGGATTGATCCTAAAATTATGTCGCATAAGTTGAATATTGATCCTCACCACCAGTCAGTCGGTCAGAATAGACAGACTGCTGGCTAATAAATTCATCCGAGAGGCTCATTATCCAATCTGGGTAGCTAACCCTATCTTAGTGAAAAAGAACAACAAAAAGTGGAGGACATGCATCGAATTTACAGACCTTAACAAGGCATGCCCAAAGGATAGCTTCCCCTTGCTAAAGATTGACCAGTTCATTGATGCGACGGTCGGGCATCAACTCCTCAGTTTTATGGATGCATACTCTAGGTATAACCAAATACCCATGGAGCCTTAAGATGAGGAATACACCTCATTCATCATGGATCGAGGATTATACTGCTACAAGATGATGCCCTTCGGGCTTAAAAATGCAAGAGCAACCTACCAACGGCTGGTCAACATGATGTTCAAAATTCAGATTGGGAAGACTAGAGGTCTATGTGATATGCTTGTAAAGTCTGGATGAGTCGTGAATCACGTAGAGGATCTACATGAAATGTTCCAGATCCTAAGGAAATACTGGATGAAATTGAATCCGCTTAAGTATGTGTTTGGAGTAGCCTTAGGAAAATTTCTCGGGTTCATGGTCAATAATAGAGGAATAGAGGCAAACTCGGAGAAAATCAAAGCACTCATCAATATGAGATCATCGGCCGAGATCAAAGATGTTTAGAGCCTAACTGGTTGGGTTATGACGCTTACCAGATTCATCTTAAAAGTAACAGACAAATGTCTACTATTCTTTGACATCCTGAGGAAAGCAAAATGCTTTGAATGAATCGAAGAGTGCGAAGCTGCCTTTATGCACTTAAAAGAGTATATGGATCAAGTTCCATTATTGTCCAAATCATAAGAAAGTGAGAAGCTCATTCTTTATTTGGGAGTATCTTAACATGCTATTAGTGTAGCCCTTGTTTGAGAGGAAAGTATAGCACAACTCCCAGTGTACTACATAAGCAAGAGGTTGCTAAATGCAGAAGAAAACTATACTCCCATAGAGAAGCTTATTTATTGTCTTGTTGTTGCATCTAGAAAATTACGACCTTACTTTTAGACCCATACCATTGAAATGCCTACTCAGTATCCTTTAAGACAAACTCTCCAGAAGATGGATGCCTCAGGTCATTTGCTCAAGTGGGCAATTGAGCTTGCCCAATTTGACATCCATTACAAATCAAGATTGGCGATTAAGGGAAAAGCCCTAGTTGACTTTATAGCAAAATTTATCGGACTTGATGGGGAAGAGGTGGAAACTTCCGAATGACAATGGTGGGAACTCTATATAAATAGGTCATCATGTGAGCAGAAGGCAGGAGCAGGAATCCTTTTAATCAGCCCAGAAGGGCATAAAATCCTTTATGCTCTAAGGTTTGAATTCTGAGCTACTAAAAATGAAATAGAATAAAAAGCACTACTCGTAGGACTCCGTCTGGCAAAGGAGGTACGAGCTGAAAATTTGAAGATCTTCAGTAATTCTCAACTCGTCATTTGTCATGTGAAAGGGGAATATCAGGCAAAGAGACCAAAAATGGTTGTCTACCTCCAAAGGACTTAGGAGTTACTTAACAAATTTCAAAGGTATGAGATTAGCCAGATCCCCCAAGCTCGAAACACGCATGCAGATGTGTTAGCTCGCTTGGCCCCAGCAAAAGACACAGACTTTTCAGGTGCAATACTGATGGAAACTCTTCCATTTTCGAGCATTGAGTAGAAAGATGCCATAATGACAACCATTGTGGCACATGGCTTATGGATTTCTATCTTGAAGTACCTATGGGATGGTGAACTTCCAGAAGATAGATTAGAAGCAGGCCGCACATGGTCCCATGCTGTTAGATATTACATCATCGATGATATACTCTATAAAAGGGGCTTCTCAGCTGCACTTCTTAGGTGCATTGATGGTCTTGACTGTGACCTCATTCTGGAGGAAATTCATGCTGGACACTGTGGAAACCACGTTGGGGGGCTATCACTGGCTTAAAAAGTACTTTGGCAAGGTTTCTTCTGGCCAACCATGAAATGGGACGCAATCAACTTCATCAAATGGTGTGATAAGTGCCAAAGGTTTGCCAAAGTTCCCCGAGCTCCTCCTGCCTGCCTCTGACAAATGGTTAGCCCTTAGCTCTTTGCAATAATGGGGGGTAGATCTAATAGGACCTTTCCTTACAAGTCACAAAAACTGTAAATACGCAGTAATAGTTATGGACTATTTCACCAAATGGGCAGAAGCAAAAGAGTTGACCCAAATTTCTCCCTCTCAAATTAAGAAATTCATCTAGAATAACATTATTTGTTAGTTCGATGTCCCTCAATAAATAATGACCGATAGTAGGACTCAATTCGCTAGTGAGCAGTTCATTAAATTTTGCAACAACCTCAGAATTCTAAAGAGTTTTTTGATAGGAGACCATCCTCAGGCCAACGGACAGGTTAACGCAATGAACAAGATCATTAAACAGATCTTGAAGACAAAATTAGAGGCTAGAAAAGAGGTAGACGAGCTACTGAAAGTGCTATGGGCTTATCGAACTACGGCTTGCAGCACCACGGGAGAAACCCCTTTTTTGATGGTCTATGGAACTAAAGCTATGATACTTGCGGAGTTGAAAGTAACTTCACACCTGAGAGCTACTTTTAGCCCAGAAGGGAATAATTAGTTGCTCGCTGTGAGCCTTGATCTTGTTAAAGAAACCTACCAACAGTGAGTTACGAGACATTTTAACTGAAGGGTCTGAGCTCAGAGCTTCAAAGTGAGTGATCTCATCCTATGCCTCATTATGCTTGGAGGTCGCAACCACAGTGAAGGGACATTGGGTCCAAATTGGGAAGGCCCATATATAATAAAAGAGAAATTGAAAAGTGGGGCATATCGCCTGTCGAATGTCGAAGGAGTTGAATTCCCCTTAGCATGGAATGTCAAGCACTTTTGGCCATATTATCAATAAGCTCACGCTCAACTCTGTAATATAATTATTCAGATTTCAATAAAGTGCTCAAAACTCTCTTTATGTGGAAAATAGTCTATGTTCTTTCTAAAAATTTATTTTAAAAGCAAAGCTTGTCCCATAAATTATTTTGACTGGAAAATGTTAAGTTGCCAGCCTAGTAGATTGTCTTTGAGGCCTTAAAAGCTACCATCATGTGAATGCAAAGTGACGATTAATTGAAAAAAATATTCAAATATTCAGACTAGGGAAAAACCAAAAGGACAAGAAATAAAGCAGAATTAATTAAGGTTCTCGATTGGAGCAAATTGTTCAAATAGATTACATCAGAGGTACTTAAAGCAAAAACAAGGCAAGGTAAGGGCATGGCGGTGCGAGCTATAAGGAGACTGGAGGCGTAGAAGAGTCTGGTTAAGCTAAGGAATCAATAGCGAGGGCAGGAGTACTCTCCATTGACTACTCTTCAGGTGCTGATGTGGCTCTCTCTCTGACTTGTGAACGGTCCCAAGTTGGCTACCGATCTGAGTTGACAAGTTGCCTGTAATTGTAGGCATATCCTCCACTGCCTGTTCTATAAGTGCCATTGTGGCCCTCTTTTCAGTTTATGAGCTATTTCGGGCTGATCGCCAACCTAAATGGAAGAATCTACACCATCGACCCTTGCACCTGGAGCCAAACTCGACCTGGCATCTGCTATGAAGTGCCAGATTATCTCTTCGACATTCTGATAACACAATATTTAATATATCTATTTGTCCTCATACTTAGCATTTTAAGGTCTTGAATTGCATGTTTTCAGCTGTGTTAGAGTGTTTTCATGATTCCATGTCA
>JANHAO010024903.1:0-11489 GCA_026873985.1 Saraca asoca
GGATAAATGCGATTTGGTCGAATTCTGGCTCGAACCTAGCCTTGAATAAGTAAGATATGAAATGAGTAATTAGGCTTAAGAACTAGAATTGGGTAAAAATTTTGGCCTATATATATATATATATATATATATATGAATTGAGCTTAGATTTGCATATTTGAAATTTGCTCAATCTTGCTTTATATTTATATATTACATATTTTGTTTATATTATATATTTTACATTCATTATATGACATAAATCATGATTATTAAGAATTAAAATAGGTATACAATTATTTTTTTTCTCTCATGTTTTTTCTATTACATATATCAAATATAATATATATTATAATATATGTAAATATAAATATGAATATATCTGATATGTTTATAGAATTTAATTATATAATATATATATATACATTAAAATATTAAAATTAGGCCTAATTATTAATGAGCTTGGACAACCTTATTTTTTCCAAAAAGCATTAAACTTGGGCATATAAAATATCAAATATCAAAGTCAGACCAAGCTTTTTAGATTAAATAAAGATATCTTGATATTAATGAAAAAGTCTGATCAAACTCGGTTCAGTCTGATTTTTGCCTTGCTGGCATCAAATTAAGTAAAATACACATCAAATTAAATTTTAAAAACTTGTTAATCTCTTGCTTTGCACACATGATAAATATGAGGAGTGAAACAAATTAATAGGAACGGAATTAACGTCTAGTAGTTGTAGTCTAGCATTTTTCTTGGCACTTTGAATCTAAGCTTTGAGATTTATGTGGGCACCCTCGTGTTCTGTTAAGATAGTATTCCATTTATCAACGACCCTTGTGCAAATTGAACTGTTCTCCAATTGACTAATTGCTCAAAACTTGCCGACCTCTATCACATTTCTTTAATTTTTTTTCTTTGCTTAACGTCTTAAAACATTAAAACTGATTTAGACTATATAGTCAACATATCCCCTTCTTCAACTCTCAAAGAAATTTCAACCCTAATTAACCTTTTAAGCTGTGATTTTCATGTTCAACTATTAGAGTATCTTTTCCAAGATTCTAAGATAAACAGTCGCAATTTCATTAACCATGATTCACATGTCATATTAGTTGATAAGAAGTAGGATTCAAAGTTTATTTAAAAAGTGACATGTATTAGTTTAGAAATTGATATTAGACCAAAGATCTTGATTTAAGCCATTATGATTTTGTACTATTAACCTTAATTAAGAGAAAACTCTAATAAGTAGGGAGTTTCGATATAACTTTTTTTTTTTTAATGGTTTCGTTTTCACACACCTAAAAGTTACATCCTTCTCAGTATTTGAATTTGCATCTGGTAAAGGAAAAAAGGAAGTCTGAATCAAATTGTAATGTATATATAGAGAGAGAAGAAAATGATATAGTACAGGTTTAATTAGATGACAAAATTATAAAATCTATCCGTAAATTCCCCTGTGATGAAGACAAAATTCTGATTCAAGGTCTTATATATGTAACTCCAAGATCATGCTCTGTAAACTGTTACTATTTAATATTTGCCATTATACGACGAACAATCTGAATGAAATATTTAACCACTTCTCTGTACATGTCGGGTAAAGACCTTTTCTTACAACAAAGCGTCAAAAAGATGGCAGAGAAAGAAAAGAAGGGAAGGTTTTAAGAACCAAATGGCATTAACTGTACCCAATTCTGCATTTAGTGAACGCAAACAGTGCCTCTGAATTGGTGTTTTTCCTTCAGTACAATATTATATTAAATCCTTTCTTAATTATATATAATTTGATTTAGCAGTCCACACCCTTCTGCTCAGCTAAGTTTGTTATCTAGGTTGTCAGCATTAAAGAAGGGGCTTAGTTCCCCATATACTAGTTAAGGATCCCATATTGCTTAAAATAAATTATGATTATTTGTGATTTAGCCTAGGGTTTTGGAAACCCTAACACACTGCAATTGTGGTCAATGCCAAAGGATCTTTGATTGAATATTATGATCGTGCATATTTTGATTCACAAAATTTTTATTTCAAATTTAAATAAATAAAAACTATAAATTAATTTACTGAATAACTGATCAATTTAAATTAAATGAATTAAAACACATGTAATGTATTATTCTTTTTAATCATACCCAGAGAGGAAATGGGAAGGGCATAATGTAGAAGTTTCAAAACGTATGATTTGTTTTAAAGAATAGTGGGGGAATATTTGGAAGGGTTGATAGGGGGATTAGAAATTTGTAATTATCATTTACAGGAAGCATACAAATAGAAGAAAACAAAAAAGCCTTTGTGGGTCTTTCTCACTCAAATTAAGGTCAATGGGATTTGTATTTTATATTATAGTACATGGAACATGGAAAAAAAATATCAAATATGCCCTGAGATTTTCAAAATCTCAAGAGCTAAAAATTGTTGTCTTATAGTTTAGCATTTCCATTTAAGCAAGAAAATGAGGCTTCACTGATTAATTTATTAAAGAGAATATATATATATATATATATATATCTCTCTCTCTCTCTCTCTCTCTCTCTAAACATCGATCAGTGAGAGAGATGGAGAGAGAGACTGAGAGCCGGGAGAGTGGGGGAAAAGGAATCAGGCAAGAGAGTGTCTTTCTCTGTCTAAAATTTTTTATCCCGTCGACTCCGGGGAAGGGAAATCCAAAGTGACCATATGTTTTTGGTACATTTTGTGGGTTTTGACTAGAGAGATATATAGAGAGAAAGAGAAAGACCTTGCGCTTGTTCTTGCGCTATCTCTCTTCTTCCTTCTTCCTCACCTTCTTCTTCTTCTAGTGTCATTTTCCGAGATATACTCTCGAGGAAAACAAAACCCAAATCCACCTGTTTTCCTTTTCCATGCCTTTCTGGATTTCTTTTCCTATTCTCTCTCTAGAAAACCGATTCCTTCTTCTACTGCTAAACACACTTACTATATCTACCTCTTCCCTCTCTCTCTCTACCTCTTCTCACACACTGCGCAAGCATTTCTGTTTTTGTTTGCAAACCTCCCTTTTAACTTCTTCTCTTAAGTTTTCAAAAGCACAAGGATTTCTTCCTGATATCTAGCTATAGCTAGCTAGCTTTCCAGATTCCTTTTCCAGGTATAAGAAAAAAAAAAGACTGAGAAGAAGAAAAGCAAAAGAGAAAAATCACATTATTGCCTTGAAGCCGAACAAAAGTATTACACTATCCTTCCTCGCTTGTGTGAATATTGCACTTTGCTTTGTCTCCTCAGTATCAAATCTTTGATTTTTAATAAAGGAAAAAGCTCTCATACATACATATATTCTCTAATAATCATCAATCTAGAGACTACCTGGGGAAAAAAAAAAAAGATGCCCTTGGAAGGGATTTTCCTTGAACCAACTTCAACTTCTGCTACTACTCCTGATCTTTCCCTTCACATAAGACCTCCAACCACAATATCTTCTTCTTCTTCTTCGGTTTTCAATATTAACAACAGCCAAACAGGCGCAAATTTTGAAGCTCACAACTCAAGCACTAATTTCTCTACCAGAAGTGCTTCTCAGGCTCACACTGAACTGTCTTTGGGTAGGAATTTCACTTCTGGAGATTCTTCGGAACAACCTTCACATAACCTTTACAATAATCAGCAGAGCCATTTCCATCATCTTCATCTTCAGAACTCCAAAGGCGCCGCCACTGCCACCACCACTCATTTGAATCACATAAATTATGGAGTTTCGTTGCTCGATGTATCATCCGATGGCTTGAGGCCCATCAAAGGGATTCCAGTGTATCACAACCGTTCAATCCCTTTCTTGCCAACGGACCACACTACAAGAGACCACAAGGATCATCATCATCATCATCAGAAGATTTGTGGCTTATATCACCATATTCCTTCATATAATCCTTCTTTCTCTTCTTCTCCAGCTTCGGCTTCTCCGTATTTCGCAGCAGCCGCAGCGGGTGGCTTGGATCCCATGTCGGTGTTAAGCTCCGGGGGCAACGGGTCTTTTCCGGCGAGTCATAGGGCGGGGACAGCCACAAGGTTTAATGGGATAAATTCAGGAGATGGTTTCAAATCTCATCACCAATTGCACCAGCACCCACAATATGGAGTTGGTAGTTCTCATGAGGCACCCTCTGGGTTAATGAGATCGAGATTTTTGCCTAAGTTGCCTACAAAAAGAAGCATGAGAGCACCCAGAATGCGGTGGACCAGTACCCTCCATGCTCGATTTGTTCATGCGGTTGAACTTCTCGGCGGCCATGAAAGTAAGTAAAGATTTTTTGCTTTTCCTTTTTCTTAAAAAAAAAAAAAAACTTGTTCACTATTTCTTCCAATACAAATTATTTTTGTTTGACTTTTCATATGCTTCTTCTTCTTTGTTTATGAATATATTAGGTGTGTGCCTTTTTGTTTTTGAGTATTTTAGGCTTTTTAGCTAATTGAAATTGATGATGAATTTTAGGAGCAACTCCAAAGTCAGTTCTCGAGCTCATGGATGTGAAGGATCTCACATTGGCTCATGTCAAAAGCCATTTGCAGGTATTGTTTGAATGAAATTGAATATCCCTTTCTCTCTCTTCCTCTT
This sequence comes from Saraca asoca, assembly GCA_026873985.1. NCBI lineage: Eukaryota > Viridiplantae > Streptophyta > Magnoliopsida > Fabales > Fabaceae > Saraca > Saraca asoca. The sequence continues at coordinate 4,557 of JANHAO010024903.1, forward strand.
TCTGTTTCTCTCTCATGTGGGGCGGTGTTTGGGGTCTGTTGATTCTATCCTACCGGCACAGTAGCCGATGAAGAACGCAGTGAATGTGGGAGTGAATGAATTAAAGACTACTGAGAGCTAAGAAGAGCCTTAGCTTTACCAACTGAGACGACCAGACAGACACAGCTTCTGCTTTTGGAGTGAGAGAACAGACAAAAGTCATCATTTTCCAATAATACACTCTCCTCATCACAACCTTATCGAACATCATCATCATCCTCGTGATTATTAATGATCAAAAACCCACACACAACACAATCCCAGAAAAGAAAGCCTATATATACATAAAAGAGAGACAATCAAAATGGATCTAAATGAGAGTCTGTATTTTTTTTTTTAATAATTGGTTTTAACCATATTAATTAATTGTTATCATTTATTTTTATTTTTTTTTTGCGTTTGTAAATTAAATGCCTTCTTGTGTGTTATGAATGACTCTGCAGATGTATCGAACTGTCAAGACCACTGACAAGCCTGCAGCTTCATCTGGTAATTCAGATTGCTTAGTCCTCATTCTTGAACAATTGTTTTTTAGCTGCCTTATTATCTTTCTTTACTTAAACCCAGCAAAAATAAGTAAAAATGAATAAAGAGTAAAACGTCATTTAATTTACCATGCTCTTTTCAGACCTTTTTTTTTTTTTTTTTTTTACTATTACTTTATATTTTACCGTAAGCGTTCTTTTATTTCTTTCTCTTGTCTCTTGCCTTTTTTACTAAGCGCAAACCCTTTAAGGCTTTTAACACAGAGATATCAGATATCCAACAATAGTCCACATTACTCCAAAGCATATATTATATTTTATCATAAAGATACATGGATTCGTATCTGCATGCATGTACAAATTGTACAAATATGTACATAAATACATGACATGACATGTCATAAAGTACATGCATATATAGGAACTAACCAAGCAAGCGATTTCATTTCGAGGCTTTTATCTTTCTGCTGCAGGCCAATCAGATGGGTCCGGCGAGGATGACATGTCGCCGGTGGCAGGCGGCTCAGACCACGGTGCTCTGCGTCAGTTTCCAGATCAAAGAGGACGGCCTGATCGGTCAGTGCAGCAAGATATGGACTACTCCTCCACCACCACTACCTTGTGGAGCAACTCTTCAAGGTATAGCATTCTTCTAATCCCTTATTATCTTTCACTTACATGCTTGATTTTCTCTTGTTATAGTAATAACGTATTTAAATTACCGACCACATAATGTGATCATAGCTAATTGTACATCTTTTATAATTTAGACCGCAATAATCATTTTCTCTAACAAAATTGCATTTTAAAATCCTGTAGTACATCCATGTGATTCACATGCTATGCCTATGTAGAAGTACATAGTTTAAAATTGCAGTGCTTGATAGCCTTTTGCTTTTGCATGGTATCTAGAAATCAATGCAAACCCACGTCCACAACATATTTTTTTGAAGAATTTTAAGGGTTCTTGTGGCAGCTTTTGCTTTATTTGTGTTTGGTTTCGTCTATCTTTAGTTTCTTTTTGTATATCTTTTGTACCAGAAAGAATTTTTCTTCGCGAGTATGTGTAGCTTTGATGGGAATTAAAGGAAAGCTGCAAGACATAATCAAACGTTAATTAGGATAAAAGGAAAGCACCCCCACTGTTGCACGCGCTTTTTCTTTTCTCCTTTAGATGTACCCACGATTCTACATTATATATATATATATATATTTTTTTTTTTTTGTGTGTGTGTCTGATGTCTGATATGTTAATGGTAATTGGATTGGATTGTAATTCCGATGACGAAGTTTTATGAAAATTTGGTTCTTATTCTGCTCTCCACCAACACATTATTATTGAAGATAACCCAAAAGATCAATTCCTTCAAATTAAGTTCTCACTTCCACCATTAAAAATGTACTTGATTACATATTCTACTTCTGATTTCTAATGTTTTAGCTCAAAAGGGTGTTTCTTTGCCTTCTCATCTTGAAGTCATAATTAAAAAATTCTATAGATTCTTGTGCATCGTACTGCTGCTCAGCATGATAACCAGTAATGAATATTTTAAGATAACTAGAATATATATAATATAGATACGTGCACGAATTTGTATTTAAAAGTGCATACGAAGATGAACTCTTTTCCAACTTGAATTCTGATTGATCATAAAATTGATTCCATGGCTGAATGATATAGCTAGCTGGGGAAAGATAAAGTCTAAAGCTTTCTCTTTTCTTTCTTCTTCTTTCCTTTTATTCTTTTCTTGTTTGCAAAAATCTAAAGTTTGTTCTAATATGTATAAAGATGTACTGTAATTATGTCACTGTTAGATAGGTTATTTTCACTTAAATTTATATTATACAATGTTTGAATATGCCTTTTTGTTATAAAACGCATCGATCAAATACAGCAGTCAAAATAAGTAAAAAAAATCTGATACTTCAAGAGTCAGTTGAGACTTTTGTTTTGAACTTTATAAATTGACATATATTTATATGTTGTCTTTATATAGTAGTACATATATGTAATTTACATGATCCGTAATGTTTAGTGTCGAGGATCATCTAACATCTGAATAATTTAATGATGCTGCCGCCGGTGAACTTAGGCTAGAGATAAATGATAGCATGATTTTGACTTCCCTAACTGTACTAGAAGAGAGAGTTAGCTTCTAAAATTCTGTATTAAATTAAATATGAATCTGTATTGCCACTTCCCAGAATTGAGTTATCATGAAAAGATGAATATGACATTTAGACGCAATCACAATATTACTCTCAATATTATTATTGTATTAAATTTTATGACGATAATTTTTTAAAATCTTGCTTCACAACAATGGTGTATTTATTTATGTATCTGCAAATTTTTCTAGTTGTAACGTAACAAGTGTCATTTACAATCCCATGTACCTTACATAGTTTAGCATAGTGGATTGTTGAGAATAAAAAGTAGATATATAGTAATTATATACATTGTAGAAGTGATTGAATTAACGATTTTGCCCTTTTGATCTTCATGTGGAATTTATCAGTAGCAGAGAGCCATGGCCGCAAATTAGCTCCAATGATATAGATGGCCTGAGACAATCTACCTTCCAGTCACGATTAAGATCAGCAGGAAGTCAAATTCAGGTATTGATATTATTCTTGTTTGTCAAATTACTCTTTTAATTCACAAGTTATTTGCTTGCTTATCTGATATCAAAAACATTAAGTAATTGAATCTGTTAAAAAACAAATAATGACACAGGAATGTGATTCAACCCAACTCAAGAACAATTTGTCAGGGACTTCAAACTATGAGTGCAAAAACCCAATCTTGGAGTTCACATTAGGCAGACCAGACTGGAATGGCAAAGGACAAACCTAATTTTGACTTGGTTCTCTCATTCATTGTCTCTTGTATTTTGCATTTTATAATCTGATGACAAAAGTTCATCCTTCATGAAAAATCGGAGAGGCGGTCTTAGATCCATAAGAGATATGACGAAGAAAAAGCCCTATATATAGTTTTTCTTAAACCCTTTTTTCATTTCTTGAACGATTTTGTTTACCTAATTGATTTTTATTGTTTTGATTTATTGGTGGAGGAGGTGCAGGAAGAAAGGTATAGCTAGATCTGATGCATCTGCAAATCATGTAGAAGATAAAGAAGGTGAAAGCTAAGAAATAGAGGATGAGGAAGAAATAGAAAATTTGATATCAATGCTAGACTAGGAACTCATTTTTCTATTCTCTCTGTTTATTTTCTATTTATTTCCTTTGCTTAGTATAAACCATAAAGTGATAAAACTATTTCATATATTAATGATACTAATTTCTGTTCTCTAAAGAAATTCCAATTGCTATAACACACACAAAGAGAGAACCAAATGGTTTCGTAAATATTCTTGTGCAAAATTTGTATATTTTAAAGAACTTTGATCTTTGCTATTATTGAGAACATGTTTTAAAAATATTTTTCACTAAAGTAATGTCATAGATGAACTATATACTTTTTGTTTGAGGAAAAAAAAAAAAGCAACAACTAGCAGCGTTGCTGTCATTCTTCAACATAAATGAACTATATTTCAACTTTTATGTTAATTAAACCATGAGGAATAATGCTTCCCGATAAATAGATTTAATAGAATTCCTATTAAATCAAGACAGTTGAGATTATGGGTATGTTTAGAGCAGGGGAATAAAAGAAAGAGGACAGCATAGGCTCTCTAAATATTTTTAGTTTATAGCTCAACTCAAACTTTTGATTCAAGTTAATTTTTTTAATTTAAGCTTAATTCAAATTAAGTTTATAAGCGACTCGGATCAATGTAGCTCATTAAGGTCAAATAAATTATAAGAATGGAGAATTTTGTTAACAATCTAATAATTTAAAAAACATATAAAAACAAATATGTTTAACAGTTTGACAACATAAAATAAATAAAAATATATATATAAAATAACTCAAGATAGTACTATAATATTATTATTCATATTATAAGTATACTTAATATAATATAAATGACAAATTTTCTCAAAACATAAAACTACATTACAACCTATGACGACTAGATTAAAAAAGATGATTTAATCTGAATTTTCTAATTCTTCCACTATTTCTCCTAAATTTATTGTTGAATAGAATAAAACTTGAAGTTAAAAATTATTTATTTAATTATATGACTTATTAAAGTGAAATCAATAAATTATTTATCAAATTTTTTTTGTCTTTACTCTTTTTATAATATAAAGTTATTTATAAAGAATCCAAAATCATCAAGTGATAATCATCATTAATCTAATTTTTAATATTTTTACTTTAAATAATATTTTAAAAACTTATAAAAATAAAATAACATAATAGTGATAAAAATTTATATTATTTTACAACGAATTTTATCAAATTTTTTATTTTAAAATATAATATATTATGATGTATAGGTTTATATATATATATATATATTATTTATATATTTATATTTGAGCTAATTTACAATCAAATGAGTTGAGTTTTTATTAGCTCAAGTTCGACTTATTTAAGACATGAATAAGATAATTCAGTTTATATATTGTTCATTTATATCTTGAACTCAGCTTATCAAATCAAAATTTGAATTGACTTGTGAACTGTTTAGGAATTGGCTTGACTCACTGTCAGCCCTGAAAGGTCTATTCCAAAATAAAAATAAAAATAAAAAACATTTTCAATTTTTTTTATTCTTTACATTCAAAAAATTATAAGTAAAAGTGGAAATCTCTTATATTGAGGTTGGTGTTTCGGATAGGCTCAATTTTTTTTTAATTAAACTTTGAATGATGTATCATTTAAGAACTATGTGAATTTTGAAAATTTGTGACTAATCTAAACTTCATAAATGATGCCAAACAACTTTTAATATATTACAATTATAAGTTATCAAAATGTGTGTATTTAAATATAAAATAGTTTATTTTAGACAACATTTATAATAATAAAACTTATGAAAAAATTCTTATAATATAAAATCTTATATAAACTTTTTATATCAATGGCACCTAAAGGAATGCACACTTTTTATAATACCTTTCATATGAAACGGGGTGTACTTTGCACTACTTATGAAATTCAAGGAGTCAATCACACATATTTAAAAGAATTTATATTTGATCTTTGTAAAACTTCTTACATTATCAATAAATAGGAAAATGCCACATCATTAACAAAGCAAAAACAATTAATAATTTTTATCATCAATAAAAGAAGATTAACAGTTTTTTGTTTATGTAATAATGCATGGATAAATGATAATATAAAATTGAATTACATTGACTATATATTAAATTTAAATATTTTTAAAATTAAAAAAATAGATCACACATACCATAAAGTGTAGAGGAGTCTGCTCTATTTTTTGTCTAAAAAAATAACATTAAATAAGCAATATTCATAATATTACATTAGAGTAAGCATAATAGTTATTCCTTAATTTATAAGGGTGCTAATTATTATATTCCTTAAATTTTATAACTACATTAGTAGTCTTTTATTTTTGTTTTCGTTCTAATTATTCATCTTTTCCTCCACTTGCAACATTAAAATAAATGGAAAAATGTTATGGTAATTTGTTAAACTCGGTCTAGACAAGTCAAAAACATGTTGACTGAGAAAATTGGAAGATGAAATCAATTTAGAATCACAAACTAAAATTTCTAGGTGACACTCTATCCAAATCAATTAATTCAACAAAAATGTCTTCTTCTCTGCTCACAACTATAGTAGAGCACCTATAGCTATTTTTTATTAACATTCGTAACTATGAAGAAAATCTAGCATAGATGACATCAACTAGTAACTTCGAAGGTTAACAATTTAAGTAATATTGAAAATATATATTTTTTGTTTTATTGATAATATGTTATTTACTATGTATTTGACTTTATTAAAGTAGAGTTTAAAAATCCACTTTAATATTTTTTATTTATTTAGCATTAGAAGGGGTAGGAAGGACGGATAATTATAACAAAAATAAAAATAAAAGACTACTAGTGCTAATTATAAAATTTGAAGAATATAATAGCTAGCATTCTTGTAAATGAAAAACTAATTGTTATGTTTACTCTATTAGATTATTTGAGTGCTATTTATTAATTTTTTTTATTAATCCTCTATAATTGGTGAAAAAATTCAAATTCAAAGGAAAGATATTAAGCATGTTTTGTTCTTGGTAATTATGTATTGGAAATTGGAAAGGGGAGGTGGGTGAGAGTGAGTCGATCTGCCTTCCCTTGGAACAAAGCCTCCGTAGTATTAAAATTTTAACGCTATTAAAAATTTTATTTTGACAAATTAGTTAATTTACATCATGATTGAATTAAATGTTAAAATTTATTAAATAATTTTTATTTTTCAAAATATAAATAAATTAATAATACTAAAAGTTTTAATACTGATGTAGGA
>JANHAO010024904.1:0-11500 GCA_026873985.1 Saraca asoca
ACCCATGTAATGACTTGATATCTCATATCCATGACTTTTGGTCATCAGTCATCATACATGCTAGTCTTGTTGCATTATTGCTATCTCAGTTCACAACAATACTTGACTAGGGACATTTTAAGAATAACAAATTATTCTATGGACAATTATCATATTTATTTATATTACTCAGATATAACAAAAAATATAATAATTGAATTGCCATTTAAAACGTAATACAATGTATGCAAAGCCAATCATCCCATGATTGGCTTCTAGGGCATACACTAGCACCTTTGGCACTCTTCCCAGCTACTGACGCTGTGAGTTGGGAGGTGTCTGAACCATGCCCAGGATACTCCTCCTAATATGGTTGAGAAGACATGGCATTTCACTAGGGGGTCAATTGTCTGAAGATCCATCTAGATATTGAATGCATCCAGGTAGTCGCTCGGATCGCTATTCCCATCATATAGCAGGATCGCGGCACTTTGAGTTTCTGTGGGAGAGGCTACGTCTCGATCTCTACAGAAAATGGTGAACTTTCTTCATCACGAGGTTAGTTATTTTGATGCCATGGGCATTCTTCTAGCTTTTTGAGCCTTAGGAGGATTTCCTCTATCATCTGGTTTTGTGTTTCGGGCTGAGGGGTAGAGCTTTGCCCTCGTTGCGAGCCCCCCAGTCATTAGCTATCATGATCTTCGTGAGTTTTCCTCTAAGCCTGTTTACAAAGCTGCTAGAGCTGTGTCATGATTTCTTCTTGTCTTTGTGTGCTCTGAGCTTGAGCCTAGACTAATGCTCTGATAGTATTAGCTAGCTCTCTTACCATGTTTTCAAGCATTGGTTGGGGTTAGCCAGGCGTTTGCACCTCTTGAGTTTTAGGGATAGTAGTGGAATGCTGGTGAGCCCCCATGATGGGAGCGTCCGCTGGTTGGAGGACTAGAGTGGTTGAACTCTGAGTGGTTCTTCCTCTTGCCATTGTTAAGCTGCAATGGATACTTTGAAGAGTAGATGGGTCCCCACAGATGGTGCCAAAATGTTGACGTCAAAATTTGGTTCATGAAGGGAGTTCCAGATTCTGGCCAATAGGAGTGAATTCTCGGACCCAATGCTACTTCCCGAAGTGTGAGAGAAATGAAAGGAGAGGAAAAAGGAGAAGGTGGCACAGTGTTTTTAACGTGGTTCGGCTAAATTTGAGAGGTAACGGACCATACGTCCACGGTGAAGCTTTTATTAATATTTGAAAAGAGATTTTTATAGAGTTTTGGCATACAAGTTTTTTGGCCTCTTCCTCCCTCTCCTAACAATGTATTCCTATTTATAGAGGAAGGAAGAATTACATACATTAATTACAAGCTATAGTTATGTTACATTAAGAAGTAAATGAAAAAGACAGTAAAACTTCTGCAATGCTGCTATTACAGGCTTCTTTCTACGGGGTGGGCCCCCTCTTGTCGACTGTAGACTAGCATTTGTATGGGTCTGTCTCATGGTCTCGTATCGTCGAGCAGGATGCCCGTCCTCATTAGCTAGATTCCTTAGCTCGGGGGCATTATGACAAATCGTTATAGCTAGCTCGGTGTCGCTATTACAAAATAGCGAGCACGGGCAGGGTAGTCAACTACTCGGTGAGTCGGTCATGTGATGACCTCGTTGTGTCGCTTTTTGGCGATGAGCGAGGTGGAGCATGCTGGGCATCCTTAGCGAGCTGGGTGACTTAGCCTCTGTCGGGCTCGAGCTTGCCTCATTCTCTTTAAACCGTCCTTTGCCTATAACATCTTCATAATACACTGTGACAAAAATTGAGAAAAACCTAGAACTTTCATATGCTATTTTCTACCTTAACTAGATTGAACAATTCTAACAAATTTTGAGCAATTAGAAAGCGATTTTTGCATAGATAATTGAGATTCGCATCTCAATTTTACTATTTATATTTCTAAACTCTGTTTTATTCTATTCTTTAAGATTTCTAGGGTTAGAAATCTGGATACAAAGGAAAAAGTTAATTTTCCTTTTATATCCTTCTAAAATTTTGAGGTTAATTGTAATTTGTAGTAGGTGCATTGAATTTTTGTTAGATATTCTTAGCTGTGAAGTTAATTATAGTTAGGTTAGATTTAGAATTTTTATATCTTAGGTATTACAAGAGCCTATTAATTTCTTATTGTAAAATTGGCCAATATGAGCCCTGTTAAATTCCTATACTTAGTTAATAAAAACGATCATACAGTTGAGTATTGATCAAGTAGAATAGACTTAAATTGCGATTTCAATTCAAGTTGAATCACTTTAAAAATCCTGTATCTCTATTTCCCTTTACTGCATTCATTGTTTCATTGCATTTTGCAATTCTGTTAATCTGATTTCTGGTTTATGCATTAATTCTACAATCTTTATTAATCTGATATAAATTTTGGATTGTAAAGTTTTCTGATGTGCTAATTGAAGCAATCCATTTACTAACTCAAATTAAAATTAATAGTATTGCCAAATTCATTTAGAATCTTAGTTATAATAAAGAGTATATAAATTTCTTAATTGAAATAAGGGAAATATCTGTTATTTAGCTATTACTATTGAGACCAATATAAGTTTTACATCAATGATTTTTAAGCTACAACAAAGCATTATCTACATAAGCTAGTTAATAATGGAAAGTGACAAAAACTATTCAATTAGAAATAAAAAATAAGTATAAATATTCAATTTTAAATTTTTAAATTATAAAAATTTAATTGAAATTTAAGTGAAATATAAAAAATAATTTAACCTTTATTTTTTCCATATTTTTCTCTCCAACTAAATAGTGAAAAATTTTCAAATTTCAAAATTTTCCATTATCGTGGTTTTTTTTTTTTTTTTGGGTTACATCCATATACAGGGTAAGTTGTTTTTTCCTTTTTTTTATTCACTTTACTTTTTGCTTCAGCTCGTGCAAATTCTAAGATAGACCATAAAATCAAATGAAAATAAGAAATTATTGAGGGGAAGACAAGGTGATGTTGTGGTTTTGTTTGTTAAATTTGAAGAAAACCTTTATAAAAAAGGACTTACCTTGTAAAAAAATATGAGGAAAATGACAAGAAAGAGAAATATAAAGATAGCAACGGTTTTTAATAATTGATTTCATGGTGAGAAAGTGGCAAGAGAAAATGACATTTTAGAAAGAGGAACAAACAAAGCTAAGCTAGTGGCGTGTGGGTTCCAAAGAGAGGGAGGTGCCGGGCAGTTTCATTGGATTTTTGTTCGTACACTGCTGAGAGCCAAGCATTAAAAAAAAAAAAAAACTGGGTTGGAGAGAGAGAGAGAGAGAGAAGCAAATTTAGCTGATTTGAAGAAGATTAAGCCATTTCCTTCTCAGTCTCAGGGTTTGGCTGGTTATGGTGATTTTGCTTCCTCAGCTACTTTAGCCACGGCTCTCGCAGTATTTTAACTGAGAGCATCAGCACTTGGCTTTCGGAGCTACTTCTGGTGGATTCGGGGAAATGGGTGGGAAGCACCTGTATTGGAGATACTTGGTAGTTGCTTTGTGTTCATGGGGTCTTCTGATCTCAGTATCTTCTGCATCTAGGTTTGGTGCTTCAAGGCAGAAGCTTGAGGTCAAGAAGCACTTGAATCGCTTGAACAAGCCTGCTGTTATGACCATTCAGGTTTTCCTTTCAACTCTTTTCATACACTTTTTCCACTTTCTTCATTGTTATAGTCTATTTTGGAGCTACAAAATGGGGGGAAAACGGGAGAAAATTTCATTCAGTCCTTCCCAAGTTTTGCAAATGGAAGGCTTTTTGTGGTCCTTTAGTTGGGTCTGTCAGTCCTTTGGTTGGGTTTGATTGGAGCGGTGCCGTTCAACATTTTTTTCTTAAAAATCAAATGACCCACTACTGATTTTTGAGTGTCATTCTTTTATTCTGTTTTTAATTTTTGCAGCATCTATGCTTATGTTCTTTCTTCTTTGCAAAGAATAGTTTTTTTTTTTTTTTTTGGACCTTATTTTCCAGTTTTTTCTTGGTCTCTACTTTTATCTCTTAGCCATTATAACTTTTTGTTTGACATTATTGAAGCAATAACTAGAAATTGCTGGAAGAAGAATTAGGTAATAATTATCTTTTGCTATATTTTTTCAGCTACTGGATGCTGAGAAAAGATAATGATGTTGTTGGTTCAGAATTTCTTTTCTTCTTTTTTACTGTTGCTTGAGTTTGTACTTTGTTCACTTCACTTGCTTGGCTGCTTAAGTTACAGGAATGGGGAGGTTCGCAGGCATAAATGCTGTTATATTGATGATCTTATTTATGATTGTCAGAGTTCAGACGGTGATATAATAGACTGTGTTCATATTTCTAAGCAGCCAGCATTTGATCATCCTTTCCTAAAGGATCACAAAATTCAGGTTCATTTTCCTTGTTCAAGATCTGCTTTTTTTCCTTAGTCTTTTTTAAACATTTTTTGACTTTATTTTTTCTTTGGTTGATTCTATGTTTATGATATAATTAGATGAGACCTAATTTCCATCCTGAAGGGCTCTTTGATGAAAATAAGCTATCTGAAAAACCCAAAGAGAGAACTAACCCAATTACTCAACTGTGGCACGCAAACGGCAAATGCCCTGAAGACACAATACCCATAAGAAGGACAAAAGAGGATGATGTTCTGAGAGCTAGTTCAGTCAAAAGATATGGAAGGAAGAAGCATAGAACATTCCCTAAGCCCAAATCAGCAGAGCCTGATCTAATTAACCAGAGTGGTCATCAGGTAAGAGATTTCTTGTTCCTGTTTATAACCTTGGTAGTTTAATCTTCTTGTTATGCCAATGCCATGGCTGAGTTGTGATATTCCTTTGGCTGTAATCAGCACGCCATAGCATATGTTGAAGGAGACAAGTACTATGGGGCAAAGGCCACTATAAATGTGTGGGAACCCAAGATACAGCAGCCTAATGAGTTCAGCTTGTCCCAGCTTTGGATATTAGGAGGGTCATTTGGTGAAGATCTAAACAGCATTGAAGCTGGCTGGCAGGTACTCATAATCATTTTTAGCTGAATTATTAAGTCAAGATCATTGATCTGAACATGTTTAATGAATACCAATTTTTAAGCCCATTCTTTTTATTCTAATGATTGCATTTACATGCAAATGAAATCAGGTTAGTCCAGATCTCTATGGCGATAACAACACTAGATTATTCACCTACTGGACTGTAAGCTTTCACATTTGATTTGTCTATTTATGTTTGGCTTTTGTATTTTTTACTTTAGCTTGATTAGTCGGTCAATAATTATACTCCCTTTCTGCATTTTTACAGAGTGATGCATATCAAGCAACAGGTTGCTACAATCTTCTATGTTCAGGATTTATTCAAGTCAACAGTGAAATAGCAATGGGTGCAAGCATCTCACCGGTTTCTGGGTACCGCATTTCCCAGTATGATATCAGTATTCTTATTTGGAAGGTAAAATCAAACCCAAAGGTAGAAATAAGCAATGCATCATGGATATTATCTTTTTCCTCAAAGCTTTTAATGCATGAGGTATCCAATGCATTATCAAGAACATCTTGTGACTGAGATCCTAAGAATCTTTTGCCATTATCTTTTGGATTACCACATGGACCCCCCTTCCCTGCCCTACTACTGTAATTGAGTAGGGGGGAACACAGTAACTTTGTAATCTTTCTACAGAAACTCTGAAAAGCAATGAATTAGCCAATCCTATCATTGCTCTACACTGAACAAATTTTGCTTTTGTCTTGTAGGATAAGGTTAAGGTGTCCCCTCGAAAACAGTAGAGGATGGATATTCATGATCAATTTTTTTCTGTTCACATAGTTAAAATCATGGAATCTGTTGCATGTATATAATGAGATGGTAATTTAATTTTGTGTAGGATCCAAAAGAAGGGCACTGGTGGATGCAATTTGGGAATGACTACGTATTGGGTTATTGGCCTTCGTTCTTGTTCTCATATTTGGCAGAAAGTGCATCCATGATAGAGTGGGGAGGTGAAGTGGTAAATACAGAGCCTGATGGACTGCATACCTCAACTCAAATGGGTAGTGGGCGTTTTCCTGAAGAGGGATTTGGAAAAGCAAGTTACTTCAGAAATGTTCAAGTTGTTGATAGCTCCAACAATCTCAAGGCCCCTAAAAGTCTTGGCACCTTCACTGAGCAATCAAACTGCTATGATGTTCAGACAGGCAGTAATGGGGACTGGGGCCATTACTTTTACTATGGAGGCCCTGGTAAAAACCCAAATTGTCCTTAGAAGTAGAATAAAATTACATATATCTCCCTTGTATCATTCCAAGTAGTGTAAGGTCTTCCTCTCTTCTTTCTTGGATACCCTCTTGTTTGTAGTGGGAAAGTTTTGACTATTTGTGTTTTATTATAATTGAAATGGGAAGATTCTCCATATAAGTTGGCGGAGGAAGTGGCCAAGTTTCTCAAAAGTCTTAAAGAAACAGGCCTTTACAAGGTACAACGTCTTTGTATTCTGTTTATTTGTTTCTTTTACTCCTTCCCTTGGAGTTGGAGTGTTTGACAATGGCAATGAATTGATGAATGTGTCTATCTCTAATCAAGAGAACTATGTGTTTTTATCTAAATTTTTTTTTGTACCATTCTTCTATTTCTTGAAGTAAGAAATTCAGGAGTTTTTCTTCTAAAATTGGGGGAAGATAGCGATTGAGAAATAATAATAAATAAAAAAGATGTTTGAATCGGGAGGTGTCAGCGCATGTGAGTGGGTGGCAGTGCTTTATCTGTGATATTGTCGGCTTTTCAAATAAGGAGGCCCACATCCATCGTTTATCCAACCCCACCATCGCACACTTCACTCTTTTTTTATTATTTTAGACATCATCTCAGCTCAAGATCTGGCTTGTCATCCATACATTATATATTTTCTGATTAACAAAATTTGATAACAAAAGAAAATAATTCTTTTCTGTGAATATTATTTTTTTATCACTCCTACATATAAATATTTTGGTATATTTGAACATATAAATTAAATTTATTATTTTAATATTTTATAACTATAAACATAAGAAAATAAGATTGTTTTTGTAAAAAATATTTTCTATTAAAACAGATGAAACCTAAGATTGCATTTGGATAAGATATTTTAAGGAGGGAATATAATTTTATAGGACATTTAAAATCCCCTAATGTAAAATAACTTATTTGTGTAACTAATGGAAAACGCTAGAAATTTTATGAATATATTTTATTCTTGTAAAGTAAAGAATTTGAAATTCATTCATGGAATTTTGAAAATTCTTCAATCTAATCAATTTTCTTCGGCATTTTGACTCTTAGCTGCTCTTGTTCCATAATCAACTTCACTACCATGCTATTTTTAAAGGTAAATATAAATAATGTGCCATACATATGTTTGACATATATATATATATATATATCTGAAATATGGGAACTATTTTTATATAAGAATAAAAAGAATGAATTATAATCATTAGATTTTCATATTAACTGTTAGGATTAAAATATAAAGTGATATGATTTTTTAAGTAATCACTTAACTTTCAATTATGTTTTAATTCTAACATCAATATAAGATTAGATGGTTATGATTTACTTCTCTCATTCTCATATAAAAATAATCCTCTTACTTGATGTATCTCATATATATATATACATGTATATATACAGAGAGAGAGAGAGAGAGAGAGAAGCACACATATACATGTACCTTTTTAGAAAACTTCATATATATCACATGAACAATCACCTCACTTATGTAACTCTAATTGCATAGCAAACCTTGTGTAAGTATTTCTACATGCACATAACAAACATACTAAATTTATTCCTAGTGTGCATATTATTATGGGTATTTTTGGAACCATATAAATGAATTAGAAAAAGCTCAATGGACAAGTGCAACTGATAAAAGCCCAACTCAACTAGGATTGAGGTCACAAAAGCAAGGCATTAGGTCGCTAAATGCGAACTTAGGTCGTTGGCCAGCAAGGGTTAAAGTAGTAACCTCAGGTCATTAAAGACAGGTTCTAGCCTGGAGCTCAAAGCATGCCTTTCTAGCCATCAATTCAGAAAAGATCATTTAATTGCTTATTTAATAGGAATCCATTATTAATTATTGTAACCAATTTATGATTCATTTTTGTTATGGAATACATTGTAACACCCCAACTACTGTAAAAAAAGGGGTTGAAGTTATCGTAAAAGGGGATGAGACAATAAAAATAAAATATTAAAAACTCAGCAAAATACTGAGAAATAATATAATCATGGATGTAGATCTTGCATCTGGCTAAATCATGTTAAAAAGTTCTTGGTGTCCCCTGTTCTTTCTCTCTTTCTTTCTCTTCCTTGCAAATTTGCCTTCATGACTTGCAGCTTAGGGTGTCGGACATAAGTTGACTAATTTCATATGTCAACATTTTGGCATTAGAAGAAGGGCCCTTAAATTGCACTCACTTTGGTTTACCGTTCAATTGCAATGGCTAGAGGAAGAACAACTAGGAGTTTAGATACTACTATTGACCAGCCTAAAGGTCATGTGGAACAGTAGTGGGATATGTTACTAGTTGGAAGCCCAGTCCTTCCTACGACAAGCACTTCCACTGCCCCCATCGCAGGAGTTGTCGTTGGCATGGCTCCTTTGGCTTCTTACCAGCCTACTACAATTGTTCTGGGGACTAATGGAGTGCAAGCATGGCATCAGTGTCAAGAAGTGCTGGAGAACATAGTGAGAGAACTAGCTAACGTGGTTAGGGCATTGGCCTAGTCATAGACCCAGGGTGCATGAAGACAAGTTGAGGTTATTACGCTTGGAGGGGTACTCCAACAACCTTAGGAAGGAGCTCAAAAGGAGAGGCTAACTAAAAGAGAACATCAGTGAGCTAGTTCAGTTCGCTCTTCTAATTTACCACCGAGGTCAGAGGACCACCAAACACATAGAGATGATGGAGAAAAATAGTGACGTGAGGGTTTGTGTCCAATGGAAGGCTCAAACAAGATTGATAGGGGACATATTTCAGACCGATACACACCAAGTCACAAGCATAGCAGAAGGCCTAGAATCTCAGATCACCACTCCCAGACTAAGGAAGTGAAAGGAACCATCGATCCACCAGTTATCAATCTAAGGCACAAGACTCGATGGTGGAGGAATTGCTTCAAAGGGTACATTAGCTAGAAAAACACCCTCTAACTCAGGACCATCGAGACCATTACAAGGAGAGGACATCATTCACTAAGGAGATCGAGATGAAACCTCTTCCTTGTAAGTCTAAGGTCCTCAACATCCTGTAATACGATGGGGATAGTGACTCATATGTCTACCTGAACGCATTCAATGTCCCGA
This sequence comes from Saraca asoca, assembly GCA_026873985.1. Lineage (NCBI taxonomy): Eukaryota > Viridiplantae > Streptophyta > Magnoliopsida > Fabales > Fabaceae > Saraca > Saraca asoca. Next base: position 9,327 of record JANHAO010024904.1, read on the forward strand.
TGGATCTTCAGACAACCAATCCTCTAGTCAAGTGTCATGTCTTCCCAGCCACCCTAGGAAACATACCTCAAACATGGCTTAGGAGTCTCTCAACTTGTACCATTCATAGTTGGAAAGAATGCTAGAGGAGATTCATCAACTAGTATAAGGCACTAAGAAGGCAGCTTGCACCATCCTGTCACCTCGCGATAGTCTTTCAATGGAAAAATGAATCACTGAAAGACTACATCATCCAGTTCAAGCATGAACTCAGTAATGTGGAGAACTGCTCAGATGAAAGCATCCTAATAGTAATCTTGACAGGACTTTGCAAGGATGGAAAGCTATACAAAAGCATATACAAGTCTTCAGTGAGAGACCTAGGTGAATTTTATGAACGAGCTACCAAAGAGATCAAGTGGGAAGAGACCTTTGGCCTAAAGAAGTCCAATTAGAAGGACAAGGCAAATAGCTCCAATCAAAGTAAAAAGATGAGCAAAGGCAAGAACGGTAAAGAGAGTTAAAAGGATGACTCTGATAGCTAGGTCACAAAAAAGGCCAAGAATGAGTGACCTCAGCGTTAAGGTCACCATAACAGTTACAACGCCCTATCAGACACTTAGGATAGGATATTTGCAAGAAAGAAGGATATCAAGGACTTTAGAAAGCCCAATCCCATAAGGATTCCTAATAGGCTTAGAAATAAAGATAAGTTTTATGCCTACCACGATGAAATCGAGCACAATACTTCATATTGTTAGGCACTCAAAGACACGATTGAGGATCTGATCAAGAGAGGTCGCTTGAAAGACTATATGGTACGACCTGCAGAACAACGACCTCAGCAACCCTAGTAGGCTCTTGACCAAGAGCAGGCACCTGCAATGAAAACCATATTCTAATCTTTTAATGTTATTCAGAAATTAATAAAAGCACCCATGTTTTTCCTTAAATTTTTATATTGGTGTTTATTTTTTAATAAATTTTCAACAAAGAGTTATATGGGAAGTGAGCTATTCTTAGGGTTGACAAAGTTGACTCGTACTAGTTGAGGCACTTTCATGTAACGTATATGGGCATACAACTTGACAAATATACATTGTCATGGTTTACCAGCTGAGGCGTGATCTAAAGGGCATTTAACCTGACAAATATACATTGTCATGGTTTGCTAGCTGAGGCACATTCATGCTACCTACTCAGGCACTCGACTTGTGCAAGTTGAGGTGCATTATGCGACCTACTGGGCCATAAGATTGCTAGTTGAGGTGCATTCATGTTAAGTGTTATCAATTATGACCTACTAGGCATTTATCTCAACAAATATCCATTCATTCATGGTTTGTTAATAAAGGTATTATCTACAACCTAATAAGCATTCAACTATAGAAACTGAAAAGAATAAAGGTAGAGCATTATAAAGATTCATTAAAGAAAAACCTCCTTTAATGAGGTAAAATTATAGATGAAAGTTCATAGTTACAGTGAAAATTAACTGGCCATAGTCATGGCTTAAGGAGTCTGGTCTTTAGAAGCTGTGCTTTCATGGGTAAGAGGGTTTACATATGGGACGAGCAGGTCATCCATCACTTGATCTTCAGTGGTCTCCATGACCCACAAGCTACTCTCTCTTTGAATCATGCCCTTAGCAGGAGAAACTCAACCTACAAACTCCTCACCCTTATTGGAAGAAGTAGCTTGTACGACTTCCTCGAAGCCCTTTATGGCCTCAAGAACATCCCCACCAAAAAAGGAGAAGTCCATCTTCGGGGTGTTGCTCCCACAAAGTATACAAGGAGGAGGCGGAGGTTTTAGATACCACATTTTCTTTTGCTTTCGTAACCAGCATAGTGGTCTCTACCTTAGCCTGAGCGACCTTTTCTTTTCCAGAGCAACTTTGTCCCTAGTTACCTCATACTTTTTCTCAACAGCCTTAGCTCGCTGCATAACCATGTCCAGCTCGACCTTCATTCTTAATAGCTGATAACAAAATATTTTACTCATTTAATTATCCTTTCACTAAGCTTTTTAAGGTCCAAAATGACTTACTTTTAGTTATGTTATTGTATATTTATAGTGTGATGTCAATTGGATTCATTAGAAGAAATTTTGCAGAATTTGGCTTTGTTGAGCAGTTTCTGTATTTTGGTTATAACTTGAGCTACACTTGTCCAATTAATGTGATTCTTGTCTTG